>NW_019091460.1:235507-302724 GCF_001949145.1 Acanthaster planci
TGAATGAATGAATGAATGAATGAATGAAAAAATGAATTTTTCTTAGAATCACTTTTTGTGTATCTCTGTACTCTTCTTCCATGTATGAAGACTGTTTGACATCTTTTTGAGTTACGTGAAGTGAACGGTGCACTTTTTCAAACATTAAAAATTGACCAAGCATTTCTAGACAAGTGAGGGCGCCTTTGCTTTGATTTAAATCCAGGAAGACATGATTCAGGTTGCATGTTTTCATGTGCAAAGTGTGAATCCCAAATTTGCTATCTGGGAACATTTCTGTGAAAAGGATTTTTGCTGGATTATTGCCATATACTTACACAGCAATAAATTGCCAAAGAAAGTAAAATCTGCCATAGCAGTGGTTAAAAAATCTAACAATTTTCTGTGCACAAACCAGTACAACATTGTGATTCAGTACCCTGGATGACATCAGAGTTTTGCTCACGAATATGCAAATATTCATTCGCATAAAACTAAAAAGCATCAAAATATGGGTTAAAACTGCAAAACAAACATGTAATTCGGGTTAATTGAAACCTAAAGATGCAATTTCAAGGGGTTTTTAGTAAAATTTATGACAATATTTCTATTTCCTGGTTCCTTTAAAGTATTTTCAGGGCTTTTTTTATAAGCACAAGAGAATATTTCTACAATTTACAAATTGTCAGTTGTACTAGGAAAAATTATTTTGGAAAAATTATTTTGGAAAAAACACTATATTTTTTAACCAACGGTCTTGATTTTGAAGGCCATTCATTTAAGTTTATTATCGTTAACTGAAAAAGATAGGCACTGACCACTCTTTTCTGAAGACTAAGAAGTCGCTGAACTCTGAATACCAAAACGTCCTCCTTCCTTGTCAGAAGGTAGAGCAGATGACAGACATGAGGACACTAGGGATAGCAAACAGACAAAGACTTCAAACTCTGAATACCAAAATATCCTCCCTCCTTGTCAGAAGGTGGAGCAGACAATAGACATGAGGACACTCCGGTTGAAAAACAGACACAAACTTTAAATTACCAGCATATAGTTAGCTGCTGGAAAATTGTCTGTGGTTGACTGACCAAAGGATTCTAAAACAATCCACCTGCTGGATTAATACACATCTTCTGCATCCAATTAGTGAACAGGTTGGTCTGGAAACCTGTAAGAGATTTGTGTTCCTATTGTCACATAATGCAGGGAATGCTACATAGAGCAGAAAGACAACATGCATGTAGAAACAAAACTTACACACCAACGTTTCCATCCATACACTTTCAGATTCAGATCAGGATAACTAGAGTTATGTTTACCTTCACCAAATCATTACCTCAGCATATTCAGGGCTCTGTGATTTCAAGTACATGCATGTGGGATCTTGAGACAACCGCTACATAAACTATACAGCTTTGACAGAGTTGTATCAAGTTGTATAAGGTTCTTACCAATGCATCATTCTCAATGAAATGGAAAACAACTCCATAGAGTGCATGGAGGTTGTCTAGCCCATCTAACAGGTCATAGGTCAGAATCATCCACCTCAGCAGTAGGCTCTAAGGTAGAAACAATCAATCAGCACTATCAATAAACTATCAATCATTTATGACCCAATACATTGAAATCAGGAATAATTCGCAAATTGACTTTTTGAGATACGAACATGGTCAGAGAGAGAATTTCATAAGCTTTCAAATGGTATGTCACACTTCCAAAATATGCAGAAAATGCTACATCGATTATTTTAACATTTACGCACATTTCCACTTTACTCGGCAATTACATAAAATAGCCTCAGCGGCTTATTCCCAATTACGATGTACCGGGTCACATATTGTCACTGATACTTTACAATATTCACCCAAAACTGGCAACCCTATGGTTTCTCAAGCCCTTAAAAGGTAATTTGGATTGGTGATAAACAGTGTTGCAGATGAGACCATCACAAGACCAGACACAAGTAACGGTGTGAACAATGACAAAGGAACACTTCATTTAAATAGCTTGTGACTGGAATTCTGACTACAGGTCTTGTCTTGGTCTTGTGAAGGTCTTAAGTGGTCTAGACAATAACACTGGTGGTATGTGCCAGTCGCTGACCATTTTGAAGTCAGTACATGTATTTCAATGATGTGAGGAAATTACTAATGGTTCCCTCTTTGAAAGAAGTGAATAACGCTACCTGTATTTCATTGGAAGGTCTGTTGGTACACATCCAGGAAATGGCTTTGACCATTGCATCCTGGGGGATCTTATCTGATGGAAGAAGACTCTTCACAAGACGAGAACTGATTGAATCCGCTGATCAAAAACAAACAAATTGTCAAATGGTGTACAAATTCTATCAAAAAAACAATCTGACAGCAAAGTGGTTTAAATACATGACCGTGGGTAACTTTCAGACACTTTTATCATGCTTCATGGGGATGTGTTCCCACAAAAACTTCAGTCAACTTATTCCAGGATTTAAATAAATAAATAAGGATGAACCACTTTAACTTTTAACTAAGGTCAGTTTTGAAGTGCATTCACTTCACAGTTAAAGAACATCTCAGTAGATATTTTCACTCTTAAATTTGTGTAAAGTTGCTATACGAAGTTTTTACACAGTACTCACGAAACTTTGCAGATGCTGCAACATCGACAAGTTGACCTATGACCTCTGGGGACAATCCTTCCTTCTTTGCGGTAGTCTCCACCATCTGAATGGCCAATGTCAAGAAAGTGTTCCCACGGACCTTTCTATTAGATGATTCTAAACAGAAAAAACAGCCAAAAGCATGTTCACAACTCTTTGAAGATCTTGTTTTACCGTCTCTTCCAGCAAATATTATATATTAAATGAGGGCTGAATTGTATTGTATTTAAATTAACAAATGTGGAATCCAAACTATGCGAGTAAAGCATTCTCACAATTTGTCAAATGAACGGATCACTCCTTTCTGACCAAGTATGCATTAATATAAGTACATGTACTTTCAAATCTGTGTCATAGTTACCACTTGTAAAGAACCTGGTGGCATCTCTGATGGAGTAACTTCCTGAATTCTCAGCTGATTTGTCTTTGCCGCCAGTGCTCTGTCTACTTGGAGATTTATGTTTTGTAACTGGGGTTGCCATAGTTAGATAGGACTGAAGTGACAAAATCCAAAATGAATATTCGCAACCTGTGATGTTTGCAGCCAGCTGTGTAGGTAAAAGAAAACATGACAGGAAAGATTAAGAGGCATGGTGAATAAAAATAACAACGAAACCAGAGACAGGAACTTCCCCTGGGCCACAGTAAAGTAGATTACGCCCATCAGATGTGAGCAATCTCAGAAGAATAGGAAAATGGACAAGAAACTTGGAAAATATGAATACGACCATATGACCATGATGATGTGATGATCAAGATGAAGAATTTTCTCTCTTAAACCTTGTTTGGTAAGACTTCCACATATGGACATCACTTAACTCCCTTTGCAGTGGTTTATAAGCTAGCCTATCAGAAAGTGACACATCTCAGTCAAATTTAGCAGTGGAAATAATTTGAAGCATGATTTAGGCCTATGTACAGAATCTGGTAGACCAGTCTCATAGGGTTTGTAACTCTTTCCCTCTGGGTTAAAACAATACTGATTTTGATGACATGTTTTCTCTGGACGAGAGTGTACGAAATGTTGTCAACACTTATTTACACTTTCTTATCCTTTGCATGTCGGAAATAGACATCCTCTACATGTACTCAAGTGAGTCTGAACGGGTAACGCCAAAACCAGTTGTAATAGTCACAGTTAGCGACACTTATTACAGTATTTCACGCCACTGCTCCTTCCAAATTAACCCATATTTAAGATTTACTTAACTAGGACTGTTAGGAGTCGAAATGAGAAACATTTTGAACAGACGTTGTGAAAACAAGCAAAATTTCTCAACTGAATTATTTAACCATACTTACGTTAACGGTGTATTATCAGGCGCGGAACTATCGTTGATGAGAGAGCGCCCTCATGTTCATCCGACTACAATTAGCAGAAAATAATGATTTTTCACCTTCAACAATGAGAATTCGATGCGCCCACCTACTTCGTAAAACTAAAGTCGCTTATAACACCAAATGTTAGTACTAAATGACAGCTTTGTGATTCCATGGCAACTTTAATTATCTGAAAGGGACTTACTGTAAAACCCTTTAGGGTTTTTTATATTGAAAAGCACACTTCACGTTTAACAGTAGGCCCTAATATTAGAGGCTTTATCCTTCGGCTGTTCAAAATAATCGACGTTCTAATTTATTACTGAATGGCAACCATAATTTTGATTCAGTCTTACTTATTCCATAAAACAATTAATTCGGTAGTAAAAGTATTTGCCTACCAGAAGCTAAAAGTGACTGTAAAAGTCTTTTATTTCAATCTGTCAAACTAAACAAATCCACAAAGAAAAATTATACTAAATACGACAATGGTTCCCATGATGTTAACACCACGTAAACATCTCAAGCTTTCCAGTTTCACCTTCTTTCCTTTATGATGAAACGACGCAAGTGTTCCCTTGTTAGGTCAGTTTTCGTTTCTTGAAGTGAAACTTTGCCACTTCTAACCCTGTGAATATCCTCTATTGTCACGATGCTTGTGCATCCTTCTGACCAGGATACCGTCACCCGTTGGCGCCAA
Source organism: Acanthaster planci (assembly GCF_001949145.1). Next base: position 240,148 of record NW_019091460.1, read on the forward strand.
GGTTTGGTCAATGTCTTAGGCAGTTGTTTATGTTTAGAAGGCAATGATGGAAGGGGAAAGGAAGACGTCTTGCTAATAAGCGATGAACCACCTTGACAATCATCATCAACTTCGTCTTTTCGCTTGACGATGGGTAGTTTCATTCCCACTTTAGTAAACTTCGCCTTCATCTCATCTTCTGGCTTTTTATGAACTTCAGACAATTCTCGATGTGGTCCTTGTAACTTCTTGGTAAAATTAATCTTCCTGAAAACATCGCCTGTACCGTTCTCGTGATAGGATCTCCCACCTACATAGCCTGAAGACACACCTCTATTATCGCTACTGACCAAAACGCTCGTGTCATCAGGTTTAGAGGAAGATGTCGCTTTATCCTTCACCATGGCAACAGCGTTCAGGGCGGATGCTATGTGTTCCTTCGCCTCTTCCAGTTTCTTGTATAAGTAATCTGGTTCTCGTTGGTTCAAGGTTTTTGCATTGCTAGAACACACAGCATGTTTCGTATCTCCATCTCTATGCTTCGTAATCCCATACTCACCATACCACATTGAGCTATTGACTTGGCTCGGTGTGAGGCACGAGTTTTCATGAGTAGTCATTTCATCTAATTCTTATGAAGAACCTTAATTTTTCAGGAAATATTCCTCTGTACCCGATTGCGTACTAACCTTGAGACTTGATTTTTTTAATCAATTGTGGTCCTGTGTCATTTCCTCTGCATACAGAAAAGTCAAACGATATTCATGCAATTAAGCTTACTGACAGTCCGACACCATCACCAGAGGCACTAATCGACAAAAGTGTCACACAACGGGCTGCAAATGCTCAGTATAACCCTGGAACACTTGTCAGTTTGTAAGCGTACGTCTCCATTCAGGGCCTACCAGGCCTGCAAAGAAAAACAGAACAACAGAGATTGAAACAGGCCTATATGCTCAGCACGATGCAATTTAGAAACAGGAGAGGAAAGAAAAGAAAAATAATTTTACCACATTTTGAGATCACCTCTTATTTCCCCAGCTTTGACGGAATCTTCGCAAAGCGCAGGTTTCTGGAGTCAATCAAGCATGAAACGATGTGGAAAAATCTAAAAACAAAAATAGTGTTTGCATTAAAAAAGCATCCACTTTCGAAAAGAATGCATAAATTGTTTGACACTTCGAGTCTTAAACTGCTTTCTCTCAATTCATACCACATGTTATTAATGACCAAAGCCAAACATTCCTATTCCTAAACTTCAAATAAATGCTCACCGATATCTATAAATAAAGGTAGTCTTTTTTCAACTTACCAGACTAGACTACAAAAACGATACGTTTGCCGTCAGGTAAAACAACTGCACTGTACAGTAGCGTAATATAGCCCTGCTAATTATTTGGCATTGCTGACAAGCTTTATTTTTAGCCAAGTACGAACACGGATGCAATCGAGATGGCCTTAAGTAAACACGAAGCGCCAATCATCAACCCCTTGGATAAGCATTGGTGGATCGGCTCAACAGTCGAGGGGGGAGTCAGAAAAAAGATAAGCACAAAATGGTAGCTCTTTTCTGTACTCCAAGAAAAGAGATATTGCATGGTGCTTACCGCAAGCTTTCCATCTTAGTCCAAGAACAATGTTAACTAGGTAGTTGTGATTACAATATGAGGAATGTTTTCCATGTTTTCGGGCATTCTGCATTTTTATCTTAACCCATTCTCAGTGAAACCATGGTCAAAGGCATCCTTAATCATTGCCTGTAGCGTTTCCTTTTGAATTTCTTTCTTTGCTCTCTGTTTGTTTATCGTTTGGTTTTGTATTTCATTAAAAGCTTCTAAACAGTCACAGTCACAGCATCAATATCAATTGAACAGACATGAACACAATGCAGTAACATGCAGCATCCATTATCTTATTGCGACGGTTTCTGCTTAGCAAATACATTATTTAAAGGCTACTTTACAGTCAACACCGTGAACATTGTACCCTTCACATTACATTCCGAAGGCTCCTAACAACCCAACGAGACATTTTATCTGCGTATCATTGCAACCACGAGTAAGCAATATGGGCTTTGTTCAAACACTCGGAGATATGAATTGGGAACTGAAGAGAAACAAGGTAAACAAACAAAGGCCAAGGGTCACCATAAAAACAAGAATTAATGGTAATTGTAAGGTCCGCATTAAAATCAGAGGTAGTGGTCGGGTGGTTTCCTCCCTCGTTTACAACTTCCCAACGACAGCGAGTATGCGTTTGAGATTGGGCGTGGTGGAGGGGGGCATTACGTTTCTGCAGTAGATGACAAAACAGAGCCAAGCAGCGCGTGAGACAACAAGTTTTTTGGAGCTCCTGAATATAGGGTTAGAGGTTGGAATCCAGCAATTGGCTATATGTTTCGACCTTGAGGGATTTGCCTCACCCCTTACATCCGTGAGTATAACTGGAAGAAATGGTTGTTTTATTTTGGTCAACTGTGCTCGCCTACAATGCCTGCGTCTAGCAATACTCCACAAGGGCTAAAGATGATGATGTCGCGCCCTGAACATCAGCGCACTCATGGATACATGGGCGAGGTATAACACACATTAAATGAAGGAAATCATTCCCTGAACCCCCATCTCGCTTTCAATGTCTTGTGAATTTCCTTAAAAAGTTTGACAAAAAGTGAAATCTAAGTGGACTATCTGTCGATTTCAGGCGAACAAAATTACATTATATTTCTCATTCCGCAATGGTACTTGCTGTTAAATGTTTGACTGCCGATATTTATATCCATGTTTTCATGGCAAACGGAAGTTAGAGCGTCGCATCCTTACTTCAGTAATGTTATTTGTTATATACACGCACACACAAATTGAAATGCAAAAAGAAAATGAGTATTTTCAATTTGTCAGCTCTACGCCAGGTGGGAAACTAATTTATTTTGATGTAACCTGCCGCCTTACAATCCAGATCTAATTTTACCAACAAAAGGCATGATGATTGGGAAGGATAAAGGGTCCGTGACTTGACTCTTGAACTTTGATTTTGAAATCGAGCTGAACTATTTTACGATGTTTTTAGCAACACTATTTAATATTTTTCATTAAAACTTAGCGATGCATTGCAACTTTGCCGCTAGAAATGTTTCATAAGGTGTTCTGCACTCATTTAATTGTTTCTAGAAAAACTAAATGGTTAAAATTGTATTTGAATTTTCTTGTAATTTTGTTTCCGAATCTTCAGTTAATGTGACCACATCTTTTAATATGAGATGAAGAAATCTTAGTTCAATGGAACTCTTGGTTCAAATCCTGCCAGTTTCAGTCAAATGCTGCACACAATGTGACATCAAAACAGTCTTTTCGGCCACAGATTAATAAATATATCGTGTTTCTTAATAGAATTATACATTCACTGTATTGCAGTTGAATTACCGTTTAAACAATATTTGTCGATTTCTTTATCAATATTTGTAAAGTCTTGTTACATGTTGTCTTCTCGCTGAGTGTTCCTCGTGCACTTGCTTATCTTAGTTCGTCTGATCAGTTGCCATCTTCTGACAGCCTCGATTTCAGGGAAGCTTCCATTTTGGTTTGATGGATGTTTATTACCACGGTAACGGATGTTACTAGGTTCATTGTTGTGTTCTTGATTACTGAACGAATTCAAGGTTTTCTGGCACGTGACTCCGCACCCATTAACCTTGTTCATCTTTCTGAGGTGTTTTCGGTGAGCTTCCTTTTTCTTCTCTTTCCTTCGTCCATCATCCAACTTTTCGTTCCGTTTATTCTCTGTTGTAGATGTCCATTTTGATGGAGTCCCTTTCTCCCAGGGGAACGATTCTTTAGGATACAACAAATCACTGAACTCAGTCACTACGTCGGGGTCAGGGTCACTAATTTGACTCCGTCTTCTTTCAAGTTCGTCTCCATCGGTACTTGGGACGTTTCCATCTTGACTTACCACAGATGCAAAATATCTCTCAGGAGATAGGTTGGTGTCTAGTGGTGAGTTTGAGAGACCATCAGCATTGGCGGTATTTTTCTCAAAAGTGGGGCTGCCTTTCGGGGCGGAGCTCAACTCCACAGAGGGAGGATTATCATAAGAGGTTGATTCAAATCGGGGGCAGATATCCAGTGGACTTTCAACGGTTGCCGGAGATGAGGAAGGTTCTGTTTCCATGGCAACATTCCCCGGATTTCCTGAACTAAAATGTGGCAGTTTGCTTCGCGGGGTTTCTGAACTGTCAGAGTTTCTCGTAGGTCCATTGCTGGGTAATTTAATATTAAACGGATCTGGTCTTCTGAAGTTTGCAGTTTCTCCATGATTGTTGTGAATTTCAATGTGATAATCAATAAGAGTCAGTGGCAACGGGACGTCTTCCGAATCTTTCGTATTTGTCTCAAGAACAGCTGCCAAGTCAACAGGTGATGAAACAGGCCCTCTGAATGTCCCTCTCAGACGTGTTTCTCGTCTTATCTCTGCCTCAGCTCTTACCACTAGTTCCTGTAAGCAGAACGTTGGGTATTGCGGAGTCGGAGTTTTTGCCTTCTTTTTCTTCTTTTTCCTACTTCTGTACTGGGACATTTCCAGCGAATTTCCCGCTCCATCAACCTGTGCAGCGCAGCCTTGTTGAGGTCGCAGTGATAGTAGCCGTTTTGGCATTACCTTGTTGGTTAAAGGATGCGACTTGGCGGGTTGATTTGTGGGTGAATGGTCTCCCATTATCGGACGGACAGTATGTTTTCCAGCCAGGATAAACTCCCTGACTCTGTCCGAGGCCTGGTCAAGGTATCTCTGTTCCTCTGAGATGAGTCGATGCCGAAGATTGTGGACTCTTTCTCGGCATCTTAGTTGGTTGTTGAAGGCCACAAGATATCGAGCGTACCACGAGGGGTACATACCGAGTCCTGCTGGTTGTGCCGGAGTAGACATCGTACTTTGTTCACCTGAACATCGACATGGTCTTGTATGAGCTGTGCCATCATGTCGCGCTCTTATATCAATAAACAACAGCCAACATTCTCACATTTCAAGTATGATTGTCGGTGTGCTAATGGTCGTTTGAACAAGTTCAACGTCGTGCGATGTTGCACTTTTCTTAATGGGCTCGTGTTACTACGAGGGGATTAAGAGGACGCCATGTGTGGCTCCCATGGTAACTGAACTTGCGTATAAGCTTTAGTGACACTAAGGCAGGTTGTGTCATGGGGCGGGACTTTTAGACGTATCGTTCAGTCGTCGCTGAATGCTCAATATCATCCGTTTTACGACGGTCGTGCTATTAATGTTAGTTTCAAAGTGTGTCAACTTAATACTCAAAAAGAGACTGTCATAGCAATAACAAACAGACACACACCCCAACAAACAAACAAGAGCACAGGACTTTGGCTCAAAACCGTTGACTCTGTGGATACTGAAACAAATGGTGTGACAAGTAGGACAGTAAAAGGGCAATTGCTACCACTATGCCCTGATTATATCCCCCAGGAGACGTGTTGCCCCCCTGAAAAGAATTGAAAGTGTCAAGTTTATAGAAAAGGCCTACCACCTTTCTTGTTGGGGGCAGGATTCTTTTACGGATAAAAAATTGGACAGTCGTCTTTGAAAGGAATTCCATTTTGCCCCCCCCTCCCCGCCAACCTGGATAAGATACTGAGTTGAAGTTCTTGATAACATAAAAATTGAACAAGTGGAGATCTGTATTAAATGGACAAACAGCTGGGTGTTGAGACTACACTTTGATAAAGGGCACAGGGCAGATGGGTTAGCAAGATCAGTCTCGTCCAAAGGTTAAAACTTGGCAAATACTGAAGCATGGAAACAGACGTCTCACATTTCAAATTATTAATTCCAGTCATAGCAATCCGTCACCTGCAAACACATCGGGCTTCTTGATTTAGCTTGTCAATCATTCCACTCAAGGTCTAGTCTTCAATTCGAAAAACTGATCAGCATTCATTGGATAAACGGACGGATGGATCAACAAGACCAAATGGTATAATCTTTCAACAAAAATTAACCCAAAGTGCTAACAGTTTTCTTTATCCTGCATGCATGCAGCATCGGAAAAACATACTTAGTCTTGCACTATATATGTATTTTAAGATCTTTTCAACAGGACTGCAATGTCTTGCAGATATTACGGGAGATTACAGGTTAATGGGCCAGTTCAGTATTTCAAAAGCCAAGGTCTCTTGGGAACCAAATGCGCGCAGGTCAGCGTATGGCAGCGGTGATAGGACTTACTATCGCGCGCGCATACATGTTATTGTACTGAGCATGCGCTGTTGGAATACTGAACTGGCTGATTTTTGGTAATCTTGGATGATTATTCAATTTGTAACACATAGCCAAAAAAATAGCATTTCTGATTTAGGACGACAGATCCCATAATTTGCCACCCTGATTTCGATTCGAATTTCATTAAAACCACTAACCAGGAAACAACAGGTTCGGCTAATGACAGAATGCCCTATACAAAAAAGGCGGATATTACATAAACCAGTTACAGTCTTGCTCTTATGATGGGTTATTCTGAGCAGACACTTTAACGCATTCAGCCATGCTGCAGAAGAGAAAGCCAGGAAGCAAATGGTGAAAACAGTCGAACAGGGAGCCAGACTGACACTTCGACCGATTTGTAACGCAATAGCTCCCCTTGTGTACCCCCAACGACGGTGAAATTTAATTCCAGCCACATCGGATCAGCAATCAGTACGGTTTAATTAAAGGAGACTCGCGGTTTAAACCAATCACTGCAACTGCTATCGTATACCGTGTTCACGAATCACTTAGGGTCGTGTTCAAAATTCGGATGTCACGTCATCGGCTCTAGCTATAGGCAGCACAGGCCGGAGCTCAAGGCTTGTTTGTCAGAGATGTTAATCGAGAGCTGGTAATTGAAGATGAGCTTCGACATTAAAGGACGACAGTAGTTCCATCCTGACGGAGCATCCGACAACACGCGTTGCAGGCCCATAAAGGTTCTACGCTCAGCAAGTACGTTATGTATCTGCGTCTTCAGTCGGCTTCTAGAATTTTCGTCTGCAGTTCACGTATTTATGCCTCATGCATTAGGTAGGCCTATGTGAAATAATATGTTGCATGTTTTGAAAAATTTTAATAATTGAGAAGTGTGTGTGTGTGGTTGATAACTGGCTATTCACGACATGCATTTGTCACGTTATGCTAAATTTCCATATTACGTATTATGAGTCAATTTTATTTTCAAAATTTACAGAATAATTTACGCACAAATAAAAGCATTTCATCATGCGCAAAAGCAATCCAGAATATTCACAGATACAAATACACCACACTCTCCGTTTCTTTGTGGATCAAAATAGCGCCATGATGCGTTGATGCTACGTGCGGCCATTGTAAAGATATGTTAATGATCTCCTAGATAAAATGTGACGGGTGTGCATTACGGCATTTCATGGCAAGGAAATCTAGTTACAGGTAACATTTTAGACTCACGCCCTGCCTTTCTTCAATACATGGAGCCTACATTTATATTAGACACTGGGAAACAAGAAAAATACAGCGCATATCACACAGGTATTGCTTCACAAAAAAAATTACTTCGAACCATCACGTCACGTGATTTGGGTCTTTGTTACACCCTAAGTACTGCTCTCCCATTTGCTTTACCTGTAGATTGTATATATTGAACGCAGGTCATTATACGCTGACACGCATTGGTTTGTAACGGCTGGCTGTTGACGGATAAAGGCGCCTTTCCATAATTTTTATGTACTTTTTGGGGTGCGTTGCGTACACGATGCGTTCATGCGTTTCATTTCACAGACATAAAAATCGACTTCATTAACATAACACGCGTGCGTTGCGTTTGGAAGTCAAAAGCGCCTGAGAGCGATTTTGACGGATACGCAACGCTTGGCGCAAGTGCTGACGCGCATATGGAAAGGCTTCATAAGGCGATATCTGCGACATCTTCTGACATTTAGCAATATTACACACGTGCAGCCTCAGTTGTACATGACACTGTCGCATCGTAAAATCTGGGAACTATGTCTTGATAACCAGGTCGTCAGGTGTGCAATTCTAATGTTGACTCGTGAAAATAAAATGTAGCAGTTACTGATTAGCTAGACGCGAACAACTTTTACTGTCAGCCTGCTGGATTTTTTCTTTCAGGATCAATGACTTGGTTGGTTCAGTGTGTGGTGTATTTGTTGCTATGGCAACCTCACCTTAGCGACAAACCGACGTTGTCAGCTTGCTCATTTTGTGATTTTTCCAAGGACCATTTGTGGATACAGAAAACTGATGTGTTGAGAGGAGATGTAGTTTCTTCCTTTTTTTTCGTTATGGCGAAAGAAATAATGGGGACGCCAAATTCACCACCTGACGAGCTCAGATTTTAGGCGGACTCATTTCTTCCAAAACTGGATATTTACCAATCAACTCAAGTCTTTTTATTTCAAGTCAAAAACTAAACAAATATTTCTTCCAACTTATATTGACGATTTGTGCAGACGTACTTTACCAATCAACTCAACTTTTTTTTATTTCAAGTCAAAAATTAAACAAGTTGGTCGTTTTCAAGTTCTTATTTTTATTTAAGAAATGGAGATGAACAAGAAAGCACTTTAAAACTACCAATGTTTTTATTTTACACGCACTGACTTTTTAAATATTTTTTTCAATGTGTGCTGTGTCTATTTTTCTCAATACATCAGGTTTTGATACGGTCAATTTATATCCCTCAAAAATAAAGATAAAAATTTATCAACATCTGTCTGCAGACGAACGCTCCCCGTCCGGAAATTAGTCTCCAAATTTAAAAAAAAAAGTGAGAGAGACGCGTGACTATACGCACACGTGGGTCGTGCATGCAGACTCTTTTGATAGCGCGCTTAGAAGTCTCCTGGGAAATCAAATTCTTCTTATTCTCGTTCATAATTAGCAAGGATCGTTGACAATAGTTTGTATCCACGGGGAAGCCACGTTTTATCTTGTTTCTGAATTTATCATAATCAATGGAATCTGTTAAATTGGGTGGTGCCAGACTATTTTGGGATTCCAAACCTCACTTTCATTTGTTTGTGGGTTAAAACATTTAGATATAATTTATCAAATTTTGAATTATTCTAAACAAAAGCTGTCATAAATTTACTCTCAGGTTCCCAAACTGAAACGTTTAACCCCACTTCAATCGAGCCTGAAAGTAAAAGGTCACGCAGCGAGCTTCCGGAACCCGCGCGCGGTCCTCCTGTGGGGATTTCACATTGAGCCGTCCTTTCACGTTCGATAATTTTGGAAAAATAATTCCTTACTGAAATCACCCAATGAAACATTCATGTTGGAATTTTACCTTTGTCTTCCTTAAGTAATGTTTTGGAAAAGTCACCTGGAGATGGGTAAAAAACGAATTTAATAACGACCTTTCACTTCCGGCGATATCGTACCTAGGTCACCTTGCTCATTCACGTTTGTTTTCACTCGCCCTGCTTTCTTGGAAACGAGAATATACAACCTTGCAAAGATTTCCCTACTTGCAGTCAATGGGTTCCAGATTCCGTTGAGTTGACATCACGCGGTTGTTGTCAGCAAAGGTTAGATAAACTATCAGAATCTTTCGTAAAAGTAGAATATTGCTTCACGTTTATTACCTTATGAAATATTAAAATTTGTAAAGTATTTTGATCTGTTTTATTTTGGTTTTTACCCACAGACTATCATAAAATTTCAAACCGTAAATATTCATTTGCGTACGAGACTACCTTATTGAATTGTTTTTCATGTATTTTAGATTTTCGGAAGTGATGGGTCAATTTTTGGCAGGATATTTCTCTTTTAGGTCAGGTAATTTTTCAGTTTCTATAAATTGATATACTGGCAAATATTTTTCAAAGCCCTTTTTCCAAGTTGGGTTTTTTTAAGAAGAAACTGAACGAAAAAAAATTATACAAATTCTAAAATCTTTCCACGTTATTTTTCCAATCCAAGGGTTCCGGAAGCGCGCCATCAGGGGTCAACTTTCAGGCTTTATTCAAGATGGCCGACACATAAATACAGTCTTTTCTTCAAGACACATAATTGGGATATTTTGTAGATATGCTCAAGTGCACTTTCCTTCTGTTAATATGACCTGTGAAAAGGTTATGCTATAGTGTACATAAATTATGCATGATCAGTTTCTACATCGTCAGCAGCATGATGCCAATCAAACTTGTCATTCTAGAGAAATCAATAAAGATGACACAATCCACTACGGTGTCTGAGATGTATTGTTAAATTATACTTAGATTTTATAATTCCTTAGAGGTTTCGATTCCACAACCTATATAAACAAATCAGAAATAGCAGCAGGATGAAGATAAATAAAAGCATTCAAGGATATACTGTTAAGATTGATAGTCATATTTACATAACAAACTTTGCAAAGGAACATCTAGGTTTTGTTGGTTGGTCCGAACGATTATCCCACAATCGATACATTTCCTCAATATTACTGCTTAATCCTGTCTACAATAGGATTCAATCCGCTGCGCTTTAAATAGGTCTAGCTCCATAAACAGCTAACCCCACGAGAAGAGTTGATAATCCTAGCCCAGTACTGACTAGCAAATTCACATAGAAAAGGCACTTGCGTGTGGACCGACACAAATACGGACATTTCCAGGCAAGGATGCGACGAGACTGCAGAAGCTGAAATGAAAAACAAACATTACTTCTAAAAGGAAAATGTGTCAAACAAAACCTCCCTGCCTCGGTGACGGCGTGTATCCATCACTAATGATGGCATATTCTATAGTCAACGGATATTAAAACGACTGTGCTGATTACACGAGCTCATATGAGGACACTCGTTCCCATGGTAAAGTGATACCTATCCGGGATTGGTTTGCGTCTTTCTGATGACGAGAAATCTCTTACACATCTAATGGTAAATGCACGAAGGAACAGAGGCCAAAGGATATTTTCATCATCTTGAAGCATTCAATTTGTGCTTTCAGCACGGTGCGGACTGTTTGTGCGCGCACCGTCGTCCAGTAAAATGCACCGCTTTTTTCCTAACAAGACTAACGAGCTGATGCACTCCTCGTGTCGTCAAGGAAACGACTACTGCCACTGTAATGACATAAGTAATGGACCAAACCTTTGGTTACATCAACAACTAGCAGTCTAGCAGCGCTGATGATGCCAAACAGTTTAAGTGCAATTTTTTTTATTTGTTGAAAAATAACAATGCTTTCCAATTCAAAATGGTAAATCTTTAAAAAAGTTTAAGTTAATCTTCGTATGCACTCCGTATGCACAAAGTCACTTTTACCCGATTAAAAATGAACCTAAACAAAAATCTTTTCACCAAACCTCTATCGCGTCTTCTTACCCACCTCATAAATAAAATTGCCAACCCATCGAATGCAGTTCGAAATCGTCCCTAGGGCTGCGTTCGAATTATTTGGCTATGGCTTGAAATTATACACGACTCTATGGGAACTGGCCGTGGCCACTACCATAGGCTTGTGCGTAATTTCAGGCCACGGCCCAGTAATTCGGACACGGCCTAAATCTGTTTTCAACAGGTTGTGGATTCCATACATAATTCTGCCCAGTTGGAGACAAATGAATCATGGGTTGTGGCTCAAGTCGCGTCGAGAACTCTCGGTTCCGTCAGACATATGGGGAACCTAGCGAATTCGACACCTGTTCTTCTGTGGTGTCTGCGGCACGGGATACCAGAGGGGAACCAGACGGCAGGGAAGGCCTTTCCTCGCCTGGTGAGAATGTTTCTATTGTCTATTCATTCTGTTTGTCTTTTCGATGAGTGTCTTTCCTCACTGCAGTGATTTTAATCTCTGTCTGTCGGGCTATCTGTCTGTCTGTCGGGCTATCTGCCAGTGTGTCGGTCTTTCCGTCGGCCAATCTCGTCTTTGAAGCATCTCTGTAGGTTAACAAGACTGCACCGAGGACCTGCATGCGCCTCATTCTGTTACTTGCTGTGAGCTCTTTCTTTCTTGTTGTTTGTATTTCACTATTGTCATAACAGCAAGCGCGGATCCAAGGGGAGGGCGGTGGGGGTCACTCCCCCGCCCTGACACCGACACGAAGTAGCAATAACAGTAATTTCTTCTCCAAAAAAAGATGATACCAACGTGAATAAATGTAAGCGCAGCAGTAACCGTGTCAGGCTGTACATATTTCCGCCTGTCCGCAACAAATTACAATCGGTCTGAAAAGGTCTGAAAAGACCCGGACTCCTGGACAAATTTCTTTGATCTGTACCCTGAACAGTTCAGCAGACTTTGTACATGCACTTTTGTTCAGAATGTGTTTCTTCCTTCTTCCAACAGCACCCAAAGAAATCCTCAACGAATACAGTAACCGTATCTCCAATTTTGCTCCCCGAGAGCGGCTGAGCTCTCTGCCCAGTCGTAAATCAGCCACGCGCTCTGTTGCCTCTAAGACCAGATCAAATCCGATCCGAACAGACTCCGACTTCAACGAATTGACAGAGCCGAAAGACAACGAAGACGATTCGATGGCAGGCGGAGATAATGCGATGGGAAAGCAGGCAGCAGCTTCGATTGGAGATTCTGGGGACTTCCTGACCGCAAGCTAACCTCCCCTGGGTAGCTCACTGTCAAAAGATCAGTCAAGGCGGTAGGTTCGGACCTTGCACTCTGCAGCTACATGTACGCGAACTCACTTCGTGAACCAAAGTATGAACCGTGGTATGGAGTCACGTTTAACCAGCCAAACCAAGACGACGCTTGCGGTTGAAGGCTTTGACTAAATTAAGTATGGAATTCTGGGAACAGAAATTCCATGACTAGGCCTACACTGAACGACTTCGTCGTCCAAAGAAACTTTAATTTCTGCAGTGCGGTGTGTTATAAAAAATCTCTCCAGAACGAACTTTGAAAACGTTGTAAAACAGCTGTTGATGTTTCACTCAGCCGTTTGCTGGTCTGGAAATTATCAGTATACAGCTCAATGTCTGCAAAAAGATGTCTGACTTCTACAGATCGATTGACTATAACATCGAATGGTGCGATAAATTGCGGCTCATAAATTTACAAACGCGTTCACTTTACCCATCGATCGCCATGTTGGTTTCGATATTAAGAAACCCGTCATGTCTTATCACTTTGTAATTTCACACGTGTGAACTGCGCCAACGGGTCTTGCACGGATCGCATAGTTTAGTATGTGCAGTATAATGCATTCAGACCTAGAAGACGGAATACTGTACAGGAGCGATGGTTGGTTGCGATGAAAGCTTCAAATTAATGTTACACATCGCCATTTACAAACACGAGGTATGCACTTGATATTGTATAGCATTTGATGCGCAATATGTGGCAAAGGGGGACCCCCTCTATTGTGTCTTCTTACGTGTTGATGGAATCTTTGCAATTCCTTTCAGATTTCCGGGGGAGGGGGGCAATCTTTGAGATTCGTTTCAGATTTCCGAGGGGGGGGGTACAGTAGGCACAATGGCCTTAGGGCATAGAGCTTTTACATCACATGGGGTCCCCCTTTGCCACATATTGTGCTGGATATATTGTATAGCATCGCCAGAACTGTTACGTTCGTTTTTACAGCTTGAAGTTCACTGTCGTAAAATCTTTGTGCAAATAATTATCATCACAAGAGTACTAAGTAAACTATTGTTCCTCATAATTTCTGTTTGTCTTTCCTTATAACACAATGAAAATGCAGGAAATGTTTGAGACAGTTTTCAGATGTTCTACTTCTTGAATAAACCACATTTTACGTGCATTGAAAGCTTGATCAAAATACTGTGCCTTTGCCCATACAATAGTGATGACATGAACGTCTTTTCGAAAGCTGTCAAGCCGGTGTCTTTAATACCGATAATTTCTTCTTCGTGGATTGTCACTGGTAAAACAATTTGATATAAAATTTATAAAATACTTAGCTCAGGACAATGTTCTTAATTGCCTTTTACTGACGTATGTAAAGTTCAGCATTACTAAGATATCGTTTTATTTTCACTCAACGTCCTCAATTATTTAGAACCCTAAACTGGAGTATTTTACAGCATTATAAGAAGTCAGTGTTTTCATTCATTGAGTGTGTTAGTGTAGTGAAGAAAGAAATGATGGGTTGTGTTCGATGTCATCACAGAGAACGCTACATTTCAAGAACACGTTTCTTGATCCAGCTCCACGAAACATCACAATGGATACACAAGTAATGGGACGACTATGAGAATTAGAAAACTGCTATAATTAATGATTATAAAAGTACTAGATGAGTCGAGCGTACACTTAACTCAGTTTACTCAGGCAATAAACGAAGTTGCCTCAAGCTGCCTCAATCGTTACCATAGAAACGGTTCGGTTCGACAAAAAAGAGGTCGGCTTCGTAGGCGTAGTTGGCAAATTTAATGACGTTGCTGAGATGTAGCAATCCGATTGCTGCTACAGAAACACAAAGGCATGATTGAATTAAGCACCATACTTACGCAAGGTGCATCAACGTAACATGCGATTCGGGAGTGCCCCCGAGGTGGTTACAAAACACGACATGCATAAAATTTGCACAAGGGGGAGAAACTCAACGCTAACTTTATGTGAGCCTTGGTCTTATTCAAGGTTCCCCTGCGGATTCAAATGTCTGAGGTAGCCCATCTCATTCATTTTAGTAACCACCATAAACCTGGGGGTTGGGGGGTGGTACAATATTGCCACCCCATGAAAAAAAACAAGCAGAAATCAAAGAAAACTAAACAATCCGAGAATTCGGTGCAATATTGTGGAACCTAGCAATTGTTGTAAAGGACAGTTTAATCGAAAAAGGAACTTGATTCAGAGTACATGCATGTGTAAATACACCCTGCAAGGAACTTTCGAAATCGTCGGCAACATCCATGTTTCCTGCGGGTACCCTGATTTTGTCATAAGGTTTGAATACCTTATGCTCATCACCCCAGAGATATTCTGGTCCTATTTAGATTTCCGTTCAAATATTCCACGTCAGAAGGTTCTGGTTATCCCAGAATAAAGTGCAATTTGGGCATTACCGTTTACGGACTTTCCTGAAATATTAGTCATTTGTCAGGACAAGGTAAGTAAATGTAACATGAGGTGCACAACAGAGATGAAAAGACACTTCTAAATAACACACAAAATCCCATACAATTCCGTAATCAGTGACAAATATGGAACCAGCCTTCATTACTAGACGTTAATATACCCAAATGCACCCACAAAACACATCTATAACCGAAAACCAGAAGGATTTGTTCCATGTTACAAGTGAATTTGTTTTTCTGGTCTTTCCATACTATGAACCTTCCAACAGGCAGATTTTTAAATATAAAGGAGACTTTTTTGCTAAATTGCTATGTGAAATGAGTATACATGCACGTTTTGTGATATTTGTCGCTCCCTGCCTTCGGGATAAAATGTGTGGATTTACATTGTAATTGTTACATTTCAAGTATTTTACTGGAATGGCAGTTTGTAATGAATATTTACAACCACAAAAAAATTCAATGGCAAAAAACGGCATTTTTTGTATCTATGAGATGTTCCTCATTCTCATAAAAAAACAAGAGTCACTTTGCCATCCATATCATCCCATATGATATGGATCATCTCTCATATCATCTACTAGGGTGCAGACAGTAACATTTCTTGCCCTTTTCTGTTTTGTCACATGCTGGAAGATCAAGCCCTCAATTGACACTAACACTTCAAAAGACAGACTCTCCATACATAGATCAAAGGACCATTTAAAAACTCAATTTCTTTCATATTCATCATAAGTATGTTTCAATCTGAACCAACTAATGAAGGAGAACACTGAAAAAGTTAATATGAAATAAATCAGACTTATTGTTTCACTGTATCTGTGTATTTATCATTCTATGAATGCTTGTGATAAATTTCATGTCCTGGTAAAAAAATTAAGTTTATCAGCTTACTGGAAATAAATATTTATATTTTTGTTAAAGATCTGTGGGAATCAATCTTTTCTTGGTTTTGGATTATTGATATTTTTGTGTCAAAAAAGATATCAACTGAATCATGCAATAATAAATCGCAACATTAACTGCAATTTATGGTGTTAAATGAGAATTTAAAAAACCCAAACAGGTATTAATACCCATTACAAGAGATCAAATCAATTAACATGATACTGTTATCACTGACCAACAAGCTTATTCTTGGATCTATCCTAATTATCTGGCGAGTTCATATAACCTAGACAGCCTGAGGGATTCTAGACTGATATCAATCATTATCAGTTATACCCTTGACCTCACATGGCCCCCCCAGCACAGACATTAGAACACTGATGCATCGTATCCGAGAAGCAAAATGAGTATACCTTGGTGACAATTTAAGGAAAATACATGGAAACTTTGACAGTGAATATTGTGGGTTTGGCAATTGACTCTCTGTTGCCATGACGCCTGGAGAGAAGCCATGATGTTGAAGAATTCTGCCCAAGGACACAAATACTGGGTCCTAAGGATGGATAGGACTCCTCCACCTAACCAGTGAACTATGAATCAAACTGTCCACTGAAGGCTACCTCTCAGGTTACATACTGATTGTTAAGAAGGTTTGCGTTAAGAGCTCATACTATGTTTGTTGTTATGCTGGGACAAAAGTAATCCAGTGAGTGGATGATCATGTGAATCTTCAAGATGTTCTAATTTGTGTTCCTTTCATCAATCATTATCCTCCATCTCCACCTCAATGTCAAGACTTGTTGATGTGTCATCTTTCAATGGTATCATCATACCTTCCTTTGGAGCGGAAGGAGATGTCACGTCACACATGTCAATACTGGCTCCTGCAACATGGTACAACATTGCATTAACCGCTCTATGAAAAGTCTGTCCTTAGTGGCAAAAATACCAAACACAACTTTAAATGTATGGCCATATCCAAATTAACTGGCTATGGGCAGCAGTATAACACTCGTTTATGGCAAATGACTGTCAGTCCCAATAACTGTCAGCCCAACTAGCTGTCAGCCCAACAGCCTAACTAGCTGTCAGCCCGAAAAGCTGTCCACCCAAATGGCTGTCAGCCCAAATTACTTTCAGCTGGTAGGTAATGGCTTCCATAAGCACCTGTACTGCTTCTAGCCACGACAGCAACATTCTGGTTCAGTCATAACATTTATCCCTTCTCTTTCTAGAACAAGTGACCAGGAGTATTCCAATTTGTACTTACCATCACTTGAGGATGTTTCTAAGATGAACAGTTCAATGGCTCTAGCTAGCATAGTTTCTGAAAACACATAGCGTCTACCAAGCCCAAGCGCCTGGGACAGAAAAAAATCAGAAGAACATGTGGGTTAAAAATGAAACGGTATTCACTGATTGTTGAAAAAAATTAAAAATCTTTTTAGAAATTTGTGACAATGTCTGGACCAAAGCTCCACTTTGAATCACCAACTCCAAGTCTACAACACACAAATCCAACATTGGATTATGATTACGGGCTAAGTCAACCCTAGTTATGCCTTGACTAAGCCTCACCTTGTGGAAGTAGTCAATAGCCATAGCGAAGTCTCCCATCAGTGTATACACATAACCAATGGCTGAGTAGGATGAGGGGCTATGTGGGCAGAGAACCAACGCTTGACGATGGAACTCCAAGGCTTGCTCATATTTCCTGTGACAATAATGATAAAGAGAGAAGTGAGGCTATTAAAATAAACAGAGGCTTTGCATGAAAGCCATCTTGAAGGGCTGTTCTGATCCACAGGAAAACCTCCTTTGTTCATACCCTTTGGAGAAACAAAAACACTGGCCTGCAAGATGGCAGCCATGCAAACCCTCCATTGGAGGAGAAAAATGGTGTAATATATTAACTCCTATTACACTTCATGCAGACAGCTGGATGTTACTTCCATGCCCTCTGCATACTATTTTTAAAAGTAACCCCTCTACAACATTAAAAGAAATTTAAAGATAATGTCAACTTACTTTAATTTCCTGCAGACATGGCCAAGGTTGTTCAGCAATGGCTCCCATTTTTCTGGTATGTCTTGGGTTCCCAAGGTATGTACAACAGCCAAAGCCTTCATGAAGTATTGCTCAGCTTGATCCCAGCTGAAAATTAATCAAGCATCATTTACTTTATCATGGAAATCCACAAACGTTCAACTCTATTTACACATATATAACACAATTTTATCTCCCCATATTAGTAACAACTCTCGGATCTGTTCAAAACACTTGACCTTTTGTTTTTTCATAGTATAAGTACAACTCCACCTTGTTGTGAATATCCCTGGCCGGATCTGCAGTTAAGTGGGTTAAGGATTAACCAATTACCAGGTGTAATCAAACAGGTGTAAATCGATGAACTCACTCTCCATTATGGAATTCCACCACGCCCATCTCATGCAGCACAAATGGATCACTAGGAGCTATGGCTAAGGCTTGATCAAAGAACTTCTCTGCCAGTTTGAAATTCTTGGTGAGACCATACTCCAAACCAACAAACAAGAGAGGAAGATGGCATCTACACGTCAAAATAAAAAAATTGAAGTCAACAAGAAAAAACTGTACGTGGGAGAACTCCTACATGGCCAAACCAATCGTATAAAAAAGTGACACCACCACTAACTTACATAAACACCCCAAGAATCTATTAAAATGATGGAAATGGAGACACGGTGAGAGACAGAAAGTCAGTATGACAACCAGACAGGACACATAACAGCCACACAGACAGCGTGATAGACTGACTGACAGACATACCCCTTCATGAGTTGTGATGCAGTGAAGTAAGCAGCCATAGCCTGGTCATGCTCTCCTTCCGCAGCAAAGGAGTGACCAAATGCTAACCAGGCTGGACCATACAACCTGTCCAGTGTTGTGGCTTTACTGTCAAGAGAAGGCAATGGAGTACATTAGCTACTTTCATATAAGATCACTTATTCATACGAATGCATAAAAGCTGTGGCCTGTGACATTAAGACAGGCACTGAAATCAGGAAGCATACTGAACAGTGACAAGTGCTTTGCGTGGATGAGACACCTGAATATGTAGGCAAGATTTCAAGACTTCCAGTCAGAGAAAAAGAAAGTTTTCATAAAAGACTCTTAGAAAAAATACAACATACAGTGTGCCCAACAAACAAAATTGCAAATTACTAACAAGGTAATACACTGCAACTGAGCTTTAAAGGAAGGAATGTCTCTCAAGTTGGTCATGTTTGTGTTGGTTTGGACTGTTCCCTCGGAGTATTAGCATTCCATGAAAACACCCCCCCATCACAGGAATGTCTTTTGTGCATAGACTTCTCTGAAACAGCATTCTGATTGGAATGATGTATTCCCAGTGGAACGGCCATCTATTCTAGCATGAGAACAGGTTGTTCAAAGCAAAATGTTCTGACTGTGTGGAACCATGTGATGCTCCTTTACCTGAAGAATCTCCTTGCTGAGTCATTCTTGCCTACTAAGTAGTAGTAACATCCTACAGCAAACCACGATATTGGTCTGCTGGGGTACAGATCAACCAGTTTATGTGCAAGGTAAAATAAATCTGTCAAGAGAAAAAAAAAGCAAGCTGTAAATCAGTACGATAAAACACCAACAAATTTCAAAGTTCAAAAGCGACAAATTCATTGTAATTCTAAAATGAAAATATGAACTTCACATGCTGAATGGAATACTTCAGTGAAAATTAACATCTGTAGGAAACCATTGTTACAAGAAGTGTTTACAGGTTAGTCTGATTCTAAGCCGGATTCTTCAATACAGCTTACCATTTGATTTCCTAAGTTCTACCAGTGTGGCAATATGCAGTG
Source organism: Acanthaster planci (assembly GCF_001949145.1). The sequence goes on from NW_019091460.1 coordinate 259,903, forward strand.
GCAGACATGCTTCATGATATGGATCTTTATTCAACACTCTGTAAAAACGTGAAATTATGTTTGATCAGTCAAAACGGGAGAAACAATATGCGCAACTATAATATGGTTGATTACAGAGTCTCTAACATGACTAAGGTATGCCTAAATTTCAACCTAAATTTATTATCTTCTTTTCAAAGCAGATTGAAATGTCAAGAGAATGAAATAAGTTATGTTTGTTATTCTTTCAAATTGAATGTCATTGTCTTACTCGGTGGTGATTTTATGACAGGTCCTGAAGTCACAGTTATAGTAATGTCTCTCCGCTAGGCATGTCACCACATCTGAGTTGTTTTTGAGTGGTTCCAAGCAAGGCAGTAAACTGGTGACAGCCGGTTTATCATACTAGAAAAACATAACAATGAGAAGTTTTGATTAGTGATGGATTGCAATCACAAGTGAAATCATGAACAGAAAAGATATGAACATGGGACGCATGAGGAGTACCAAACACTGACAACGTTGAGGTTTCCTGTACATGTACTAGGCTTTATCTCAACCAAAAATAGAGAGTACAAATGAGTAGTTTGTGACTAGAACGTAATAAGTCATAAAACTGAAACTAAAGCATAATCCAGAAGACATTACAACTTGACAAGGACAGTATGAAAGAAGACTGAAAACTAGGAAATGAAGGAACTTTTAAGGAACTCACTTTCTTGAGGATGGTTTCATAGACACTTTTAACAACCTCTAGCTCTGCTAACCGACAGTTTTTATTCAAAGGAAGAGACTCCAACAAGGCCCTCTCTGTATGAAGGAAACAAACAACGGAATTAATGAGATAAATATATCCAACAAAGCCAACTTGTACAAAACCACCTGAAATATCTAAATACACAACAAAAAGTTAACTTCTCTTTTTGAATTGTTTTTACATAAGTCATCACACCTTCATTAGCTGCGAGCATCTGATGTTTAACCAGGAGCTCAAATGCTTCATAACAATAAGGGTCTTGTTGCAAGGCTTGCCGATAATTCTCGGCAGCCAGTACCCTGTTCTCCATAGCTTCATAGACCTGGCCTCGTAGTAAACAAACTGAGCTCTCTACCTGTGGTCATAAAAAAACAAATTCACCATTCATATGTAAGGTTTGAAAAATAGCAACTTTTTAATCGGATGATTTTGTCAATAATCACAATTTCTGTCAAACATTCCAAAGACAAGCTTTACATAGCAGCCAAAATGATCCATTTCCACTAAACAATAAACAAGATTTGGACTCACATTTTGAAGAGGAATTTCTTGCACATCTACTCCTCCTGGTGATGCCAAATCCTCTTCTTTGACTTTACCAGGAGTCTTAATGGAATTATCTGATGCATCTAAGATGTTTATGGCCTCTTCCCACTCTCTAACTGCTGCCTGTCAAATGACAAACATTTGAGTATAACATACAGGATTGGAACATTTGATGTCTTTGTCTTGGAATTGCTGTAACTTTGACAAACTATCTTCAACAAGAATTCAACAAAAATGGTCCTTTGAAAAAATTTTTTAAATGACCAATGACATTCCAAGTACTCATTTCGTCTTAACAATTTTCCATTTATATGGCAAGGGACTTTTTTGTTTATCTTGACAAATGACAAATTTCCAATAAATTAAGTTTGTGTTTTTGCTCACTGTAGAATGGGGGGTTGCCCATGCTCTTGACATGTTGTTAATCTTTTCTAAAGGAATTGAAATTTCATTATAGAAAGAGTAAAACTCCTTTTCCGGGGTGGGGGCAGGAGTTAGAGAGGATTCTTGTGTGGATGAAAGAAATGAAAAGTTTTTTTGGTGAAATTTCCATTCCCCCCTTGGACCCAAGACTTAGACATGCCTCAGACTTTATTCCCATCCCAATCCCTAAAAATTGCCCTTGTTTCAATTCCACGTCCTCTGAAAACTTACATAACATTTTGCAGTGAGATACTGACATGCCTTGTTGACCTGAGGAAAAAAGAAACAACAAAACTCAGAAACAGATGGAAGTAAAACACAAAATACAAATGACTTGTTCAACAAAGCTACTGATGCATTAAATGTGACGGTAAACCTTGATGGTATTCTGTGAGAAGTTTCCTGTCGATGTAAAGACAGATGAAAGAAAACTTGATTCAAAAGTGTAAATGTTTGAACTTACCTTGTTAAGTTTTTTACTCTGCAATAAATGTGCTGCTCTGTGATACTGACCAGTAAGATACAGGGTCTGTGCCAACCAGTACGTGTCCCCAACATCATCTGGGAGTCAGTAGAAAAGAAAAATTGGATCTTTGTTATACAAGCCAAAGCTACAATAAATACAGAAATGAAGCATTTGAGACTAATGATAGGAAATAGATTTTTATCGTTAACCATTCAATTCTGTAAAAGTCACATTAAATTTCAAGATGCAAGAACAAAATGTGACAGAATTCACATGTAATTTTTATTTCAAATTAAAAAAAAGAGGCACGTGTTAGGTTGTCAATCTTGTCCATACAATGTATGCTAGATATGACAGACAGACTTACCATCTGATAAGGATGCAAGTTTGTCTGCCCAAAAATGTGCACTTTCATATTGATGCTACAGGAGAAAATATGAACAACTCAAGGTTATTACCAGTTTGAAAAGGATACATTCCAATCGAATATGTTGCGACATGGAGGAATGTTTGAGATTTGACCAATGGACCATGGCCTAGGGAACATGTTTTATTGGTTTATGATCAGTTGCTCCTGATTGCGTTTGGCCAATCAAAGTTACATTTTAGATTCACATCACGTTTTTCTCAAATTTTTACGCCCATCCCAATTTTAAAAAAAAAATATTTTATAGGTTTTTCAAGTGCGGCTTTCTCAATGAAGGCATTTTCCTGACAAATTTCACCACATCAATAGGTACAGCACATTGACTTTACACCACTGATAACCACTGAGGAGATGTTTGTGCAATATAGAACCAGAGCAGCAAAACAGCGTAAGCCAAACGTTATTAGTGCAGAACTTACAACTAGTACTGGTTACTGATGTGTGAAGCAAGTCCAAAGTTCACTATATCTGTCGAGGCTCCCAACTTATCTATGCTCATACATTATCACGTAGGCCTAGTTGGCAACCATCAATATTGAATACGATGACACTCATGGCATCACCATCACACAGCTCTCAATTCACTGTGGATTTTCCTACCTCTGTGGTGTGATCATGATGTGATAACATGTACACACCTGACCGTTTAATAACACTAGTCCAACTTACCCCGAGAACTGTGGTTTTGGTTTTAAGTCTTTTGGTTTAACCCTAACAGTCCTCAGTCCTCCAACAGGTGAAGGATTGAGGAGTGTTAGGGTTAAGTCTTTTATTAGTTTTAAGTCCTTCAGTCCTTTTGGTTGGGGCATTTTTTCTAGTACTTTTTCATTAATAAATTTTTTTTGTCCTTTTTTTAAGTCAAATATTGGTGTCTGAGCCTTATTAATTCAGTTTCCTGCGACTTTTCCTTCAAAGATGCTTGGTTTAGCTAGAGTTTTTGTTGTTTTGCGAGTTCCCCATAGTGTGTCATCCCACGTTAGTGGGGGCGCTAGCGGGCGGCCGGCCGGCGGCGGACCCCACAGTTCTAGGGTTAAGTCCAACTGGCATAGCAGCACATTCAGTAACCACAAATGGTTCATTTTCCCCTCCTCAAAATATAAAACCTATGTCTACTGAGATCAAACTTTATGTATTCATACAACGCCAAACAATGACTTATATTCCGAGTCTGGCTGGGTTAAAAAAAGACGCCCTCGGCGATTAGCAGGTTAGTTCAACTTGGTGCCGCACACATCGCAATTGCTTTATCGCCCAAACGCAATTCGAAGAGAGGGGAACCAGACACATTATGCGGCCAATATAGTCGGGTAGGCCTAAAAATGTCAAAACGAAACTCGGCTCAAAAACTATGTATTTCACTGATTTGCAACATATCCAAGAGATCTTGAGATTTTCATTTACACAAATATGGGTAATGGACTTGAAGTACTCTTCTGTACTTACCTTATCAATATACAACCTTACAAGCGACCGTAACTTGCAAACATCAAGTCCTTCCGTACTTCTCCTGTCATTCATTTTGCTCGTATCTTACCCGCCATTACCCAATGACCTTTGACATTTTTAAGACTAATGAAATTACGTGTAGTATTCACATTTGGAAATGCTTTTAGAACAAGCCTCTTCATTGGCTACTCCGCAACGTCAGCGCAGTAGTGACATGCGCACTGTTGTCAACAGCAACCATCAACAATTTCACCGAACTGGGAGCTATGAACTGGGCTTGGAGGCTTGTGTCTCACGAAGATGTGAGCCAGTGTTGAAGTTCGGGCTTATTTATGTTAGGTAACTTAAGTAAGATGAAACACAAATGATATCCAGTTTTTCATGCAACTCATTTACGGTTTACCACTCTTAGTGGGACAGATTTATAACTCGTAATTTTGCATTTATCGTATAGTAGGCCTATGTCACGGTCATGTACGCCAATTACATGTCATTGCCGGGGGGGGGCAAGGGCCCTTTACCAGCATGTTGTCTAGTGGGGCCTTGGCCTGCCCTAGACTTAGTCGTATGTCGTAGTAAACATGACGTAAACCCATGGGGTAAAACAACATAGTAGGCTCTACATCTGAACTTTTCAGAATTGCCACTCGTTTCAGTGCAAGGAGCTAAGATCCTGTTTTTCATGTGATATAAGCTAGGCCTAAGGCCTTAGTAAGGGCCTAAAAATGTCTAACTTTAGTGGATGATATCTGGTTGTTTTATTTTGTTTTCCTTTACAGAAATATCTCACATGCATCGGCTAACTCATCAGTATGACGGAATTCTCTGGTTTAGAACGACAGGCTCACAACTTAGTGGATTTAGTAATTGATAATTCCATCAAGCGTGTCATATCAGATCTACACAGTGGTGACGAGTCAGACTTGGGCCGTCCAGTTTCATCCCTCAAGGATTATGACAGTTTACTATTCCGTGAGATTGAGGATCATGAAATACAGAACATTGAATGGATGACTATTGATGAATTTACAGTTGAAAAAGGGGAGGCAAAGATTGATGCATTTGTCAAGGTTGGTAATTGGTAATGTCATGTCTAGTTTACTTGAAATCTTGTAACAAATTGACTTTGCCCTTGAACATATTGAAATGAAATAAATTTATCTATTTAACGAAGAGCGACCAATTCCAATAGAAAACATTTTTCCCCTACAGACATGGGAATATCAGGATAGCTGGCTGTACTGCATTGACTTCTTAAGAGAAGAAGATGACAAATACAGTAAAAAGTATCGTTACCAAGTTCGATGGAGCATCCCCACTAGGCGGAAACCCATCCCTAGGGCAACAGCGTGTGTCTACTTTACCATTGAGGTCTCCAAGATTAAACCTGGGGTAAGAAAGTAACCTCTCCCAAAATCACATCTTTAGGGCTTACAGAATTGTACAGAATTGAAGTACGTGTACATTACATGGACTGCAACATGTGGGTTTTACTAACTCGGTGTAGTCTTTAATGGGATAACTGTCATTTTGTGCCTTTATTTGTCAGTGAGGTCTTGGTGTAAGTCATAGTACCTCAGGGAACATTAAAAATAGGCTCAACCTTTGAGAAAATTTTGCTAAATCAGAGTGTCAAGCCCTACTATGTGGTAGCAGCATTGGGACATTTTTTCTACCCAATTCTTTTATGGTATATTTGTTTTGCACTAATTTTTCTGGTGTTTTCTCTGTATTGTCAGCATTATCCAGTGGAAGTCTACTATGTCTTTGAGACCAATCAGCTAGTTCACAAACCGGGTCTGTCTCGCTTCAGAGAACGTTGGCTGAAAGACATCATTGAGAGTAAGATCATGATGATGGAAGCTGTCAAATTCTGACAGAGGAGAAGAGATGATTTTTGTCATGAAGTCACATTCAGTCATCTCCATTACCAGTCATTTTTATTTGTGTTATCAAGACATTAGCTATAAAAAGCTGGAGAATGTCATCATCTGGCCATGAATTTGAAGGAGTCACTCAAGCCCTCCAAGCTTAAGGAAAATTTGATGAAAGATTTGATAAAAGTTGCAGTTGTCACTTTGTGCAGCAGATTGTAAACAGCAGAGAATTGAGAACCCAGTTTAGCACATCAGTGCAGTTATTTGGGGCAGTGTTATTGTTCATTGCATAATAGTGAAGAGTGTTACTTTTTTGTGGCCAAGTAATCACTGTGATGAATTTACCAATGGTTCCTGATAAATAAAGGTGTTTATTCAGTGCGTTCATTAAAACTGCACAAAATACCAGTCATTGTTACATTGTACACGTATTTGTCTTAGCCATAGAGATTAAATGTCTAGAAAAAACAATTACATGTACTAGTATGTCTAAAGGTAAACATTCAAATTGTATATACATTTGTGTGAATACATCAAGCAAACAGTTTCACCAGTAAAGTTTTGTTCAATTCAAATAATGAAGTCAAACAGTCTGGTAAAATTTCTTTGAGTTTTGAGTATTACCATACATTTAATGTAAATACGTGTATACTCGTGTAAATTGATAATGAAGTTTAATACAAGACTTTCATCGGAGTGGCACCCTTTCCCCGGGGTTTAATGTTTTTTGAGGCAATTCCCTGGCATTTTTCTCCTTTTATGCCGTTCTCTTTACCTGCTATGACTCGACGTACCGTCTTAATGGCTTTTGCATGTACATGTAAGGGCAATGTACACACCTTTGCAAGCCATCATCAGCATTAATTCGGGAAATTTGTCTCTTGATAAAAACACACTCGAAACTGTTGACCATTAAACACAATCATGTATCTAGAAAATTTGTTTTCGAGAACAACTACACTCGCATCATATTGTACAAAATGTGCGTCTTCACAATTCACAGAATGTTGAAACGAGATATAGGCCTAATACAGTGTAAAGTACCTTGTCTCTATAAGTGGTAAAATTGAAGCTATTTTCCTAATTTCGACTGATATTGAATTTCCTTCCAATGCCTACACTGATTGTAATATTTACAATGGAAAACAAGGTTACTCTACAACCAACGCAGACGTGATTTTAAAATCCACGCACGAAACTCGGCCCTTTGTAAAGATAAACCTAATTATCGTCAACACAACTTCAAATATTTTCAAGTCAATTCTGCACACCCCACCTAAACCAAATGACCCGTTGGAGTTTATACTTCGGGGCTACAGATGTCTTCGATGCTAAATATAGCGACAGAAACTGATCTTGGCCAAGTTGTTGACGAAGTTGTTGACAGTTAGGTGCACTTTGACATTTGTTGATGTACCCGCGATAATTATAATCGTCAAAGGGGTCAGCACAAAGCACAACCTGTGTATCGAATCCAATGCTAACCTCACACTTTGTATGAACGATTCTGGTGGTCAGGAATACGCCTGTCGGCCATACATGTACATTACTCATAAATTTTTGCAGTTCTAACGCTAACTTTGCCTAAGTATGAGCCGTAAGTCCACGTATCGACCGTGAATGAGATAACCTATCAGCAAGATGAGACTTGCTGTTAGCTGTAAGTTAAGGAGAAATAAGTTCTCCCAAACAAAATACATTTGATTCATTTTTGCAACGCGTTCATTTTCAGAAGAGGGGCGCTTGTCTATCGCCATCTTGGTCCTCACATTTGCTACTTGTGGTTATTAGACGCATATCGCGGTGAACGCATGTATCTTAAAGCCCCAAATTGCTGTGCGCGTATTCGTGTTGAAAACAACAAGCACAATATCTGATCATACTTCAGACAGTTCCTTGTTGAAGGCTTCACCTTTTGTTCAAAGAGGTTTACTTCGGGTTAATTCACAGGTGAATTATGACGAAACCTGACTTATTAGCTCTTGACAAAGCCACAATATTCATTAACTTCAGACGATTTCTAAGTGTTGATCTGGCAACACACCATATTTGCTCTTATGGGTCTCAAAAAGTTCAGTCAGTTCTTTTATGTAGAGGGCGTGCATGCTTTCCACCTGGTCACGTGTTGGGTTAGGAGTTTGCTTCACTGCGATTGGCCGCCCAACTACAAGAAAAATTTTATTAAAAGTTAGTTAAAGTTAGAGTTGTAGATCGAGAAAATAGTTAACAATAAGACAAGAGGTGTTTTTTAGACTCATGAAAAGAACTGAAGCGACACAAAAATGAGCCATTTGTTAAATAAACGCAACGTTGGGACGAGGTGAGTTAAAGAAAAAGGATTTAACAGCATTTTCGCCAATGTTTATCCGGCTTTCTTACCAATTGTTGTTATTGGTGTTCTGTATGGCAACAGGGAGAAACCTCGTCCGTAGAAGAGCGGCGGGCTGAAGCCACAGATCTTGGTCATAATATTCTGAAAGCGTCTCAACCTCGTACCGGGAGCATTGTCAACTTGGTCATAAGCGTTGTTTTCACCGAAGGTGTACGCTGGGACTAAATCAGCTCTGTCAATACAAGAGAATCATTCAATGGAGTGTTACTTCTCAAACTTCATGTTGATAGTGTTCTGGGTCTGCCTCCAATAAAAAGTTCCATTGCAATTCTGAACGTTTAGTCTAGCCCCCAAAACATTTCTCACAAAAATATTGCTATCTGTAAATATTACAACGACAAAATGCACTGTTTCTAGGTCATTTACAACACTGATGTCTGTTTCATGAAGGATTTTATTTAAACTTTGCTTATTGTTTGTGTCAATTACCCATGCACTAGAGCTAACTTGACGAATCCTTTCCTGGCTTTGATGCTAAGACGATGCATTCCTGGATGCGCGTCCAGAGCTTCTGGAGCGCCCCCAACGACTACTACGCTAACATTACCAACGCCGTTCTGGCTGAGAACCCACTCTATGCTGTCCTTTCGAACACTCACCGAACCTGTATATTCATGATTGAATGTGGATAAAAAAATGACAATGATAATTAAGCGCCTTAAGTGCTCCCGCAAAAGCTGTATACACAATAGATCTGCCACGAAATCAGGTCAGAGTTCAAAAGACAACAGAAATTGTCAAAACTTTTATCGGCCATTAAAGTATCCTACTTCGTAAAATACGGTAGACATGTTTTACCTGAGAGCATAAAATAATCCCTGAAGATTGGCATCTTAAACATCTGGTGCAACGTCATCAGAAACACCTTCATCCCGGGAAACACAGTGCTCAACCCAGTCGCATCAGTAGCGAAGTTAAAGAAACCTCCAAACACCAAGACTCCGTGAGGATGGTATCCCAAGAGATAGTTCTTGGAAGGATCGAGCTCAGCGGTCTTGACCAAGTTAACGGGGAAGTAATCCCTCCCTCGTTTCCAGATCTTCCATTGACGTACCCACATCCATCTCCTGGCCCCACGGCACGGTGTATTCCAGTCATATGCTAGCCAGGTAAAGTAGATCAGAGAAATCCAGTACAGGTCGGTGAAGAGGAGGTAAATAAGGATAGCGAGGCTGACGTGGCCGACAAAGATGAAGGTGGTAATGTAGTGGAGACAGGAGAGGGCTTCTAAGAGACGAGTCCAGGATTCCAAGAAGTTGACTTGGAAGGTAGTCGATGCCAAGTCAACTCGAGAGCGCAGCTTCTTCATCTCCTTGGAGTACTCCACCATTAGAGCCGTATCCATGGTAACGGAGTTTTCAAGAATTGTTTTCTGAGCAAAAACCTGGAAATGATGCAGGAAAGATTCTGTCGTTTTGAAAAGTATGCCAGTGTTAGGTTATAGTGTTAGTTGAACAAGACCAACGGGCATCCCTGTAGTTTTTCACGCGACAAACATGTGACGGGAGATAACATCGTGAAACTGATCGCCGAAACAGATTAAGAAATGGACCACTGAATCAATAAACAAGATAATTTTTATGCTGACCAAGATGCACACGCAATACTGATAACCAGGATTTATTGGTTGGTTGTACTCTAATGGGAAATCAAAAACACCTCTGAAAAAGTGTAAATAAAACAAATATGAACACCTAAGTCTTTGCCACAAAAAGTATATAATTGAAATATTCAAAAAATCGGAAGCAATTTCATAATTCATTGAAGTGGGAAACTTGCGTAATATGCATAATCGCCATTAAAACGTATTTCTAAATACCCTAAGTATTACCCTTTCTCCAAACACGGTATGTATTCAGAAGAATTTTTGAGTGAAAATAATTTGTATTAAATTGGCAATGGATTCCCTCGAAAAAGTAAACCATCTTCTCCTGCATGTATCCCAAAGTACTTGAAGCTACTCACCCAACAACGTGCAGTCAGACCAGCAGAAATTGAAGGCTTTCCTCGTCGTAAGCTTTCTTTATGTTTTAAAACTGATCGGAATTTTACGACCAAATTTCTGTCGACTCGACCTGAGTTACGCTTTACTTTAATGACTATTTAGTGGGCTAAGGCGTAGCATTTGAGTTTCACAGTTTGAAAATTCCGATTTTAAAACTCATTACAAGTGTAGGCCAACCTGAAACTTCTTATCTTGAAGTGAGTTGCACAAAAAAAGGCGAGTTTGCGAAATTCAAAAACGGACGGATGCGTGTAGAGCCTCTGGCATAATACATTCTGTACGTGCGTCGAAAACAAACTGCCACACACGGCTACAGCTGTTCAGAACCGAATAACAAAGATAAAATCTTCCAAGTCAAAGATCGCGAAAACACTGTTGACCACAAAATTTCGACATAAATCGGACTGCAGTCTTGCCCCGACGACTGTTTTCCATTGTTCAGTTCAAGTAAACAGTGACAATTTCCAAGTGCCTGGGCCACTGCGCAAGCCTGCTCATTTGTATACAAACGACAGGTTGGTGTAGATTTATTAGATGTACCCCTACGGCTGTTACGTATCAACTTCCGCCTGCAGAATTTATATTGCAAAATAATCGGCAATCACTGTTCAAAGTGTGACACGATAATAATATTATCATAGCGCTTTGACATCAAATTCATTTCATTTTTCTCGCCTTCTAGCCTGAGATTCCGTTAGACGAACACGGGCGGGGGTATAGTGTTTTGAAGGAGACTAAGGCGGGTTAGTCGGCATCCGTGCGTATACTCAATGAACGCGGTCATTGGGCGATAAGTTGGATCATTCATGTCACGTACAGAACGAAGCTGAAGCATGCAATATCGTCATTAGTGACAATATTTAGAATTATGTTGTTCAATGTATTGCTTAAGGTCAGACAGAACATACAATGATAACTAACACAATGTTAGCGCAGACATAATATAATGTACACATTACTATCTCATTACTTTTTATAGAAGCGTTCACGTGACCCCAAAACCAGACATAAAGTTTAGTTAAGTTTGTCACCAAGAATCGGTAATACATCTCACGATAATTATAAAGATAACATCTCTTACAGAAAGGAAGACAGCTTATTTAAGTTTAAAATGACCAACCTTCTTATTTCTAAGCTACAAATGTGTCACATGTCGTGGCAAGTTCAGTAAACATAAAAAAAGAAAAACGAAGTAAATAAAAGCATCATCGGGAAGGAACAACGGTTTAAAACCATTGCCGAAGCAGCCAGGCAACAGCTTTGATTCACTAAGATGGAAAGCTTGCGGTAAGCACCATGCAATATCTCTTTTTGAGTCTGTGTGGTTATGATAAGGACCGGAGAGGCTCAACGTTTCGGACAGTGTGCTCTGTCCGTCGTCAGTTGAGCCTCTCCGGTTCTTATCAGAACNCTTACCGCAAGCTTTCCATCTTAGTCGTCTGTCACCATGAATAGCTTGAAATCCCATCAGCTTTGAGTCACTTTATTCGTGATTCGTTGTCGCTATATTTACATACATGTAAAGGGTATAGTTAATCATGTAACAGAACGATCATCAGTTCTTTTGGGGGGCTCGACATTTTTTTAGGGGGGTTACTGTATTTGTTGCTACTGCTGAAGCCATGCATTCTCTGTTTTCTCCTCAACCAAACACAAATAAGACACTGCAAGGTTTTATGCTTTTAGGAGGTTTACAATCTTCAGACCCAGGCAGTCTGAAGCCCGTGGGGGGGGGAGTTGACAACCCGACCCCCTGTGGATCTGCGCCTGACTTCTTGACATCAGTCACCATATAGTCCTACTAGATAATGCGCCCAACACTATAGTCAACAATAACAGTTTTCCATCTTCAAACAAAGATCAATTTTTCGTCTGTCGAAATGCCATACTTTGTCTTGTGTTCATCAAAAAGCGCCCTCAATTCATTCATGTATTCCCAGTGAACCTTATCGATTTCTTCGTTGCTAGGGTTCACAATTTTTTCCACGGGAAGTGCCTTTCCAACTACAAGGAAACGAAAAAAATGAATTAGAGATATATATATATATATATGCGTTTGGAGTTTGTTTCGTGGGTACCACACGTTACAATAAGATAACAAATAAATAATGGTTTGCAAATTCAAATTTTATCACTTCTCAACTCACCCACTGTTGAAATTGGTCGTCGAAAGGGCAGTAGACCGAAGGAATAGTTGAATATTCCCCGGCCGTGGAATACTGGTGGAGCAAAACCCATGAGTTTAGACAGACGATTCTGGATAGCACGAAGGAAAGAACCTGGTGGGTTGGGAAACTGTTTAAAGATGTCTGCCTCACCAAAAGAGTAACATGGAACCAGATGGGCACTGGGGAGAAATGAAGACAGCAAAACGAACTCCAATAAATTACAGCAAACAACACTGATGGGAAAGAACGCCACGGAAACAGGCGACAGAATGTAACAATGAAAAATGTTACATAACGACGATATAGAGTTACAAGCAACAGTCTAAAAAAAACTGCAAAATGACATCCATTCACTTACCCGTTCTCAATGGCTCTCTTGATGAACCCTTTCCGTTTTTGGAGATAGACCACGTGATGATTTGGGTGGGACTCCAGAGATTCGGAAGCCCCACCCACTACAATGGCTACCGATCTACCGGGACCAGAGTGCCCTAGCAACCAATCAATGCTCTCCTTACTCACTGGACACAGCCCTGCAATTGCAAATGTTACACTTTTACTTCAATATGATTTAGCGATTTTATTTTAAGGTGTCAGTGATTAGAGATTTATTTCTAAGAAACATTTGGGAAGATTTTTTTCCCGAAAACTTTCAGAGCCACTGTAAAACAATGTGATTCACGAACTGGAAGTGCGCAATGTCTACTCTTTACCACCACCCCCCCCCAAAAAAAAAACAGAAGCGGTACAAAATAAGACTACTTGACGTACCTCCCATCATGAGATAATCTCTCGCAAGCGGGATTTTAAACCAGCCTTGCAGAGTAAGCAACGACGGAGTAATCCCGGGAAACTTTTCACTAAATCCCGTCACCTCACTCCCGAAGTTTATGACAGCTCCAATGCTCATGATGCCGTGTGGATGAACAGCAAAGAGATAATTATGGTTGGGATCGAGGTCGGCTGTTTTGATGAGTGATATTGGGAAATAATCTCGGATGCAGGCCCACTGAGGCATGTATCTGACTCGTAACCAGGGCAGACGCCTGCCTCCTTTACGAGGGGTCTTACGATCATAGTAGGACCAAGCCACGCCCAAGATGGTTATCCAATAAAAGTCTGTAAAAATGAGATACACGCCCAGTAAGATGGGTATCAAACCCATCAAGATGAAAGATGCCCAGTAGTAAATCACACCCAGAGTCTGGAGACGCCTCTTTAGAGGTATGTTGAGAGGTGCTAGCTGTAACCCCTTCAAAGTCGAACTGTAAACACTGGCAAACAATGAATTCAAAAGGACAAGAAATTTCTATTGCAACGACTCTTTGATGTTCAACAACTTTAACAAACATATTGCTTTGGCATTCTGATGCTGTAACCGATACTAACAAGTGGCCAACATGTTTACCCTACTGCTGTAAAGCTCTCATGTTAAACTGTCAAAAGTATGTCCTTTAATATCTATCAACTCGAAACACCAATCAAGTATAATGCCTTTCAAAACTAAAACCAACAAAATACTTTTATGTATGAATTAAAATCCAAATATCTGTCGCAAAGCCTTCCCATTTCAAAGATTGTGAGGTGACCATTTCCTCGAGCGTTACTGTGTTATCGCAAACATTTCATTGTTCGGGATAATTAATTTATTTTGAGCATTTATCAAAAGTAATATTTACCTTGCCATTTCACCTCTCTTTGCTACTTTAAAGATACGTTTGTTTTCACGAGTTGGCCCTACCATATGATCCCATCGAGGGCCACTATTGTCAATTCAGTTTTCACCTCCATGACGTCCGACGTTAAAATGAAACTAATCCAGTGTTACATGAACTAGGCCTATAATATTTGATATGCACCACCGTCATTTCAATCTGATAAAATGTTTGGTTAACAGATTTATAGGTTTAATTTGAAGCAAGAATCACAACCAGCCCAGCACAGACTGGATATCTGTTTCACCAAGGATGCCTCACGTTTCGTAATACCAGCATTGGTATATAATGGGTGGGTTAAGCGAGTAAGAAGTCCGAGGGTCCCACAAACCAACCGATAATAGATAATCGTTGCCGGCGTGTCAACTACAGACAAGTTTCAAACTAGTCGTGCAGCTTACAAGGTCGCAAAGAATGTGTTTTTCCCGCAACATTTTCTCATGATGAAATGACAAAGTTCCTGAATTTGTCAGACGTCCACAGGAAGTATCTTCCAAAAGCAAAAGCATCGACACTTTCATGTAAACTCTGAGTGAAAGCAATGCTCCAATAAATATAACTTTTTCACAGTTCTATTTATTGTCTTTTTTAACTTACGAGATGAAAACCTTTTAATTTTCATGCGAATGTCTCCGACTCTGCCAAACATTTTCTTCTTACTATCTTGATCCTACACGGGCAAATAAATGTTACAACTACCTTTATAAACTCTCTGTAATTGTTTCTTGGTACTCTAGCGATCCAATCTTTCGAGATCAGAACTTACGATGAACTTGACTAGGCTTTTCCTAAGTTCGAAGCGTAAAAATTGATTGCACACTTTAAGAAATTACTACATGTACACAAATATAGCCAAGAACACATTGCAAAAGACTCATTATTGCAGACTCAGATGTTGCACGTTAACTTCTACAAGAAATCTTCACGATCATCTTGGAAATCTGATACAGTTTACTTTGTCCAATCGGCTTTATCTTTGTTCATTTGCTAAACAATATGAAGTATAAAAATATCATTTGCATAGCTAATTGTAATTTTTTTAAATAATTTAAACACATTCTTAACTTGTTGGTAAGCCTTTACGTACAACTGGAATGCTGCAGTTTAGCCAAACGCATGACAGCATATGTTAAAATTAAGTTTTGCATTATTTGTAATTAAAACACTCGGGGAATTCTATGAAAGTGCAAGTCGGTATTAAAGTACAGTAATTCCTTACCTGACTTAGAAAATACTCTTTTGTCAAACTAAATACTGTTTAAATCTATGTACATCATACTCTGATTTTAACAAGTTTCTCAACCTGGCTCCTAAGCCTAAACTGGTGAGAATTAACTTGTTTTTTTTAAAGTAATTCTTGGTAAAAACACATTCCTCAATCCCCTTCTTATTCTGAAGAGAAAGTCCCGAGATTTACAATACTACACAATGACATAAACTTAATCCTAATATGGATCACTTTTTCTTGCATTTGAAGTCTCCAAACTGAATTTCTTTAAATGATAATCAATTTTTCGTGAGACTCTACACCATATTTGGTTTTGTTTTCTTCAAATAGTTCTCTCAGTGCATCGATGTACTTCTGATGAACTTGGTCAATCTCTTCTTGTGTTGGGACTGGTGATTTTTCCACAGCAATTGGCTTCCCAACTACAATAAACCACAAAAAAGGGAAAACATAAATTAATACACTAAAGTGATTTTCCTTTCAGGTAAAAATAAATTCCAAGATGTTCAGTTTACAGGACTTTGTTTCAACACTGGAAATTTTTCAATGAAAAAAGACATATTTGTTCTCGCTTACCAACAGTGTGTATAGGCCTCCGGAAGGGAAGAAGTCCAATGCTGTAATTAAAGATGCCTCGACCATGAAACACTGGGGGAGCAAATCCAATTGTCTTGGTCAGACGAGTCTGAATCTTTCTTAGGAGTGATCCTTCTGGATTGGCAACTTGCTCAAAGATGTCTGTCTCTCCAAAGGAGTAGACGGGAACCAGACATGCCCTAATGAAAGTTCAAATAATGCTTAAGCTTTTATAGTGACTTTAATGACTTAGCACTCCTTTGTTTAAGCATGGCGCAATGGAAAACCTCACTTAGCTAAAACCAGTTTCAGAAATGAACAATTTTTCACATCGAATTTACTATTTCATATGTTTCAGTGAAGTGATCGTTTATTTTCCTTACCCATGTTCCACTGCCTTTTTGATAAATCCCTTTCTTTTGGCTAAGAAGACAACATGGTTATGTGGATGTGCCTCCAGAGATTCTGTTGCCCCACCCACAATAATGACAACAGCATTACCAGTTCCAGACTTGCCAAGAATGTAATCTATGCTTTCTTTGCTGACTTCACAAAGGCCTAAAGAAGTAAATGGGCAAACTGTAATTTAAGTAAAAAGAATTTCAGATGTAATCCAGAAATGCAACAAAACCCATAACTTGTTTATTCTAGAATAATTGAATTTTTGGCACAATAATATAATAACATACATTTATTTTGTCATCTAGAATGTACATCATCGGGCAGAAAAAATGTTACCAATGATTACAGATATGTCAAATTTCTACATTGTGACAAAACCAACCTCAGCGATCTTAACGGAAAAAATTCTGTACTCATGACTCATGTGCCACTTTCATGTTCTCTTGTGCGCATGTTTTGCTTCTCATAGAAACAATCATAGCGGCCTCCATTTCGTCAATAATGCGTGACGGATAGTACATAAAATATTCCCTAATTCATCCAAACCTACATCACGTTCAACATCTTAACAAATAACACATACCTGACATCATCAAGTAATCTCTTGTCAGTGGGAAATTGAACCAGCCGGTTAACGTCAGAAGATAGGGAGTAATACTTGGAAAAGTCTCGCTGAAACCTGTAGCTTCTGTGCAGAAATTCACAAAAGCCCCAAGGCCCATGATACCATGAGGGTGAAACCCCAGCAGATAGTTCTTACTTGGATCAAGTTCTCCCATCTTGATGAGCTCGATAGGGAAAAAGTTCTTCATATAAACCCACATCCTCCATCTACGTAGCCAGTCACTACGGCGACCACCACGTCTAGGGGTCTTACGATCGTAAATAATCCAGCAGATTGCTAAGAGAGTGACCCAGTAGTATGACGTGAAGAAGAAGAGGTAACCAAAAATAAGAGATGAGGTCAAACCGAGAAAGAGGAATGAGAACCACCACTGGATGACAGCTAAGGTTTCCAAACGACGATGCAGTGGGATGTTGAGGGGGGCTAGCTTCAATGCCATCTTGATCAGTTGATGGTTCTACTCTCTCTACAAAAATGTCACAGAAATATCTCAAGAATGTCAAATTCTTGCAAGAGAGAAACTTAATTTAGTTGATGGACTCAATGGTTGCAAATTTCCCCTTCTCTCTGCTGGACGTCAATCCATGTCGATCAAGTTGGTGGGGTCACGGTCTCAAACATACCCCAACTGTTATGTCCAGGTGCCGCTTTCCTAGCTTATTATCGTGCAAGTGTTTTCTAAAATCTACAGATGTACAACATACAATTGGATTTCATTTAAATATAGAGCAGTGAAGCTCTTCTAAAGAGCAATTTTGAACATTTCTCTGACTTACCGAAATCGATGATCCGATTTCGTCTGCACAGCTGATGAGCTGGTCAGAGCCTTGTCTCCATACATCTAAAACCTTGCAATCGCAGTTAACTAAGAAGAGCCCCAGACTAGTCTTTCATGCCATGCAAACAACAAGATTTCTAATGAGAGCACCAGGCCTGGATTTATTATATGCGACTATGGTTTTGGTTTATGTGCATACATACCCTCATATCTAACTCGACTTACCGTATTACTGACATTCCCTCGTCAATGCATGATCTTTGTACTCTAATCCTGGCGAAACGTGAGGTCAACTGTTGAGAGACAGGATCAAATTCGTGCTGTTCACGAGCCTATCATGCGTAGGCCTACACAAGGTGGGGGCGTGGTTCAGTGCAACATGCCGAATTCAAAGTGCAATTCTAAACTTACTCAAATCCAGTTTTTCAAAGAAGCACAAAAACACGTGGGCGATGTACTGTGTATGGAGTAAGTGTGTTCTTGCCTACATTCACAGGTTTGCACATTACGGTAATCGTTTTAGTGTCGCGTTTTAGGGCGGAACCGGAAATTCTAGATATTTTTTTGTGGCATTTGTTGTTTGAAAAAGTCATGCTAATTATTAGGACAGCTAGGATTTACAAATGAAGGACTCGATGAACACGTACGTGCCGCACCAGGTTCCTTGTCAGGGACAGGTCCTTTTTTCAAACAACAAGCTAAACAAGCTAAACCTTTCTTTTTGGCTTTAGTTTATTGCATCCACCAATTCATTCATTCAATTCATGCTGCATACAATTTTAAAGTTTTAACAGGCAAGCTAGCAGTGTAAGTAAACAGCACAAAGAAACAGAAACAAATAGGGCCTGTAGTAAATTCGACCACCAGAATTAGAAGCCATTACTGCGGCGGCACAACGCTCGTGGACAGGTGGTACGCGCACGTTACATGCCGCTTCGACCAACAGGGTGTCGTGATTGCCAAATGCACGTGCGCGTCAAGCTGCAGAATGTGCGTGTGAGTGCGGTGCCACTTCACTATGGCGTCTAACTGGATTAGTTTATACCCCGAACTTATGCTAGCAGAGCTAAACCAAGCTACACGAGACATACCATGCAAACAAAACATGAAAGCGTGGAATTAATTTTTGCAAGGAAAAAGTTTTTCTCTGAAAACTGGACTTTTTCAAGTATACTATGCTTTGATTTCTCATATCTGTAGTACACTTTACTGAAAGTAGTAGACACTACAGTCCTGTTCAAACTTAAATGAAAGCCTTATCAGATTTTGCATTAACCTACCTCACTAATTACAAACAAACTGTGATTATCAGACAGTAAAATAGAAATTAAGTAGTGATCTTATAAGATCAATAGATTTACAATTATTTTAGAATTATTATAAAACACTTGCAAAATATAAATCAATGACAAAAATTAAACAGGAATCGATAACAGATTGCATGAGCAGAATCAAATATCATGTATGTTATTAACTTTAATTTGAAACTGGCATTTTCGAAAAACGCAGTTGTATTAATTAGAGAGCAGTATAGTAGCATGTTTGGTGATATCAGCAAAATAGACATAAGCTTGCCTCAATATAAGGATATGCACAAACTATAAAAGTTAAAACTTTTCAGCAAACTGTGCATCCTCTTCAGCTTAGACAATGTCTCTTTACATGTATTTTCATCTTATTTCAGTAAACCAATCTAAAATTTGGTAATTTATTACCTCAATTAAGTAGCTCATGCACAATGATAAAGACCTTTGAGAATTTACATTGTTCTGATATGTAACACCTGAAAAAGATTTCACATTTTAATCTTTGAAACGTATGTACACATTTCACTTGTGACTGTGTGTCATTTTGCTTATAAATTAAGTCTTAATATCTGTGAAATATGAAAACACTTGGTCAAGGGCAAAGCGCTGAAATGTTCTCACTATCATGGTGGTCCAACTATGTATGTTCTGACGTCAAGATGCAAGCAAATATACACTGACCAGATGACGTTAACCATTGCCATTAAGTAAATGTGCAGACATTGGGACTTTAGAAAAATCAAAAGGTCAACTTAAAAAATTGTTATAAAAAGGGATTTAATTAATACAAAAAATTTTGTTGTTTGTGTGTTTTTTTAAGTCATGTCCAGAACACCTAACCGTGGCTGTCAGTTGAACACAAATCAATGGGAAGTTTGTGCAGCCACAAGCCAGTGGATCTCGTTATGTGTGAATTAATTCCGGTCGCAGCCATTACTTTTAGACACAGGCTAACTTGGTGGGGTCAATGGGTCAAACTCGTGATGTCCCAGGCTGTTGGTTGGTCTCATTCTCTAAATCACTTTCAATGTCTCCTCTTCCTCAATGCCATACTTGGTCTTATGCTCATCAAACAGTGCCACCAATGATGCAATGTATTCAGCGTGTACTTTGTCAATCTCTTCCTGTGTTGGGTTGGGATTCTTGTCCAAGGGAATGGGCTTACCCACTAAAAATGAAATGAAAGTCAAAAAATACGAACAAATTAATTCGCGTCCCCTATAGAGCCTGAAAATTGACCCCTGGTGGCGCGCTTCCGGAGCCCTTGGATAGGGAAAATAACGTGCAAAGATTTTAGAATTTGTAATATTTTTTGTCAGTTACTTAAGATTTGAAGCTTCAAAGTGCATGGTGGAAGAGACATGAGAAATAGGTTTGCGGGTACACAGAAATTCAAGGATGCAAAAGAAAACACAAGGATGAAAAGACAGAATGGAGCTTTACAGGTACATATAGGAAGGCGGATTAGCAAACAAACAAATGGCTCTTTGCCACAAATGAGTCAACTGTGAGATCAATGGATGTCTGCTCCAGAAGACATCGCGCATCATTTAGAAAAATATGACAAGCCATGGGGAAACTGCCCACTAAGCCTGTTAATAGCTACAGATCACTTACCCACAGTAAATATGGGTTGCCGGTAAGGTAAGAAACCCAAGTTGTAGTTGAAGATCCCTCGACCATGGAAAAGTGAAGGAGGAATACCTACAACTTTGGTCAGCAGAGCCTGTAGTTTTCTCAGAAATGAACCTTCCGGGTTAGGAATCTGCTCGTAGACATTTGTTTCACCAAAGGAGTACACTGGTACCAGGCTTGCCCTGAACATAATTTTATGATTTGCCACAGTTAGCATGTGTCACACACTATTTTCAAAATTAATACAGTAGGTAAACGTTATATATAGTCGTTCAATTCAGCTGCAAACAATGCAAAGTAAATAAAACCAGAAGTTACCCATGTTTAAGGGCTTTGCGAACAAAGCCTTTCCGCTTGCTTAAGTAAATCACGTGTCTATGAGGCTGAGCTTCCAAAACCTCCTTGACTCCACCCACTACGATGACGACAGCGTTACCAGGGCCAGATTGCCCTAGCAACCAATCAAGACTCTCCCTGCTTACATCACATACTCCTAGAATAGTTATCAGTAAAAAAAGAATTGAAATTGTAAACTGTTTCCAAATATTTCAAGATTTCTACTTAAAAAACGGTCTAAAAAGGGGATCCAAGTCCTACATATTTTTCAATAAAAAGATCCCCTCCAAAAAATAAATTTCTATTTCTACTTGAGAATATAATTCTTCCCTTGCCGAGTTATTCTGACGGAAGCAACTTCATTTAATTATTTGGTTTACCTGTTAAACTTGTATGCTAAGCATTGTCATTAATATAAATACCTGCCATCATGATGTAATCCCTTGCCAAGGGAAACCTAAACCATCCACTCAGGGTTAACAAAAATGGCTTAATTCCCGGAAACTTCTTGGCAAACTCATTAGCCTCCGTGCAAAAGTTGACAAATGCTCCCATGCTCATGATGCCGTGAGGATGGAAGCCAAGCAGGTGGTTCTTTCCAGGATCCAAATCTGCCGTCTTGATCAGGTGAACCGGGAAGAAATTCCTCATATGAACCCACACCCTCCAGTGACGGATCCATTCACATCGGCGCCCCCCTCTACGAGGCGTTTTGCGATCATAGTAGGCCCACAGATATGCAAGAATAACCAGAGGGTAGTACTTAGTGAAGAGGAGGTAAATGGACGTCACGATGACGATGATTAATGAGAGAAGGAATGTCAGTTCCCACTGCAAGACAGCCAGAGTTTCTAGACGTCTGTGAAATGGGATGCGGATGGGAGCAAGTTCCACCCCCATCACCTTCACATGGCTCTCTGATGTCTCCTCGCTGTTCAAGAAAGAACAACGTATCCATGAAAATTTGCAAATTTGGATGGATTAGTTTACTTGCAATAGGCCTAAATTCAGTTGGAAAAATTCCTCCATTTTCCCGTCTACAGGCACATAATATTAAAGCCACTTAATGACTTCCAATAAAGGATATTCAAATGCTGATAATGCCTGACAAAAGATTGTAATCATGCGAATTTCCTGGTAATTAAAAATTTGCATCAAATAATTCAATATGAATTAAAATTGGCTGAATGAAAAAAGCAAATATGTGCATGTACTGATTAAGCCTATGAACTTCAGTAGGTACACAGCTAAAACTATGCCTAGGCCCTACCTTTTCATGTTGTTCTGACGAGCGCTCCTCTCCGTTTACTACAACTGTGTCGTTTCATGGGCACTTCAGTCGTTCAAATAGAATATTAACACTCCTATGTTGCTGGCAGACAGTGCACGAGCAGATAAGATAGCTCAAAAACATGACCTATATCTAATACGTCATTTATCTACATCTAATTAAATCCTATTTTGGCCATGAATCCAGACAAAAAAATGTTAATGTTCAATCTGCTTTAATATACCCGTGGCGTCGCCCCAAACTTGGCGCACTTTGACATTTAGCCTCGAGTGCCTTGCTGGAGCAATATTTTTACTTCAAAGTTCATTATAAATGAAATGTCATCAGACGCTCAGTATTCTCTTTCAAACATCGATTTTACTCACCCACTACAAAGCTCCAATGGAAGTTCTTTTTTTTTTCTTTTAAAATTCGCTCCCAAATACGAAAACTAATTTCTAACAATTTACTTGTGAGTTCACGCTCACCGGGGCATGGGCTTTTGAATCATCCTCCCACTTTTTCGGCCTGATAAAAATTAATGTAGAATGTGAAGAATTTTCCAGACTTCCCACGAAACAACCAGAATGTATTCAACAGCACTCAAAAAGGGAGAATGGAAAAGCCATAAATATGCCATTCTGTCGGAAGATTCTGCACATTGTAAAAAAGGGTGGTCAAACCGTGTTGGGCATTTATTTGCCCAACCGTGGGTAAAGTTGCCACGTTGTTGGTTAATTTTCATCACTGTTGGTCAAACATTGACCAACGACTGGGAAGAATTTGCCCAAGGTTGGGAAGTTGATATTTACACCAACATTGGGTAAAATATCAACCCAAAAGCTGACCCACCTTTTTTACAGTGCAGTAATGTAATGTGTATCACAAATGAGCATGCCCGCCATACAGTGCCATATGGTGTCAGCATCCCCTTCCGTCCACTTTTCGAATTTCCATTGCCTAGTAAGTCATCCCCCGAAAATTCCCCACCCCCTCCCTTTTGGCACGTAATTACGCCACGGGACAGCTATGAATTACAAGTCAGAGGCACCATGAAACAACAGGTACTGCGTCAGGGACAGGTACAGTTTTGTTGAAATGCATGACAACAAATTATACTTCTCTTTCTGGCTTTGATTTACTCCGTCCTCAATTTTTAGCACAATCAACACTCTACGAACGTTAAATCAAGCTGCATCATTTTTTCGACAATATTAACTGGCAAGCTAGCGGTGTACATCAACCAATGTGGATAATCACCCATAACCTGAAATAATGGCGGTACGACGAAATAGAGACAACTTTTATACTCTGAACTTGTATTGACGGCACTAAAATAATCTTTACTGATAAGCCTACACTATAAACAAGTATACCCTGAAGACCTGAACCTACGCTGGTTGCACTAGAACACTCTCTACAAAGCATACATGTACACCACAAACAATACATGACAACGTGTCAAATTACTGCCGAGAAAAGTCACTTCTTAAACCTGGATGTTAGTGAACCTACTGAAAGTATAGCAGAAAATATAATCCAGCATATTTAAGTTCAAACTAAAAAGAAAATCAGATACTGCATTGACTTACTTCACAATGTGCTGATAGTTTTGAGATAGTAAAGGGAAATTTAAGTACATATGTGGGAAGATCAAGGTACAATACAATAATTTCAAATAACTGCAGAGCACATTTGGCCTGTATATTTCAGCCTACCCTAGAAAAAAAGTCGATCACGACGCTTGTAAAAAGTGCATCGATGTCAGAAAATAAATAGAAATCAGACTGCATTAGCAGTATCAAGTACATGTCTCATGCATTTTATCAAATTAAATTTGAAACTGGCATTTTCAAACAACAGGTTGTTTATTCATTAGAGGACAGTTGTAAATATAACAGCATGTTTAGTGATATCTGAAATAAACATAAACTTGTCTCAACAATGAGGATATGTATGAGAAAATACAACAGTTAACATATATTTAGCAAATTATGCATCTTCCTCAGCTCAGACGATTTCTATTCTGGTTTCCAACCACATTAAAGATAAATTCATATAAACAATCTAGCATATTTCAGTGAACCAATATACACTTCCACAATTATCTTAAATCAATTCATGCATCATGATATAGATCTTGAGATTTTATGTTGCTTAAATCAGTAACTATGTGATTTCACACTTCAAACTTTGAAAAATATATACACATTTCAATTCTGACTGCATTTCATTATCCATTCTTAATGTCTTTGGCATATCAAAACACAGCACGATGTAGTCAAGGGTACTACTTAAATGATGTCACTATTCTAGTGGTCTGACTTCAGTCTGACATCAAAATGCAACCATGCTGACTTTAATCCAACTTCACGGCGTAGTGCCAAGTTTTTTTGCCACTGAAAAAATATGACACTGGGTCAATAGCAAAGCCAATTCAGTAGGCTGAACGAATTGTTATGAAGAAAGGCTTAAATTAATACAAGAAATCTGTCATGTCCACATAAACTGGCTATGGCTGACAGAAGAACACAAATCTATGAGAAGTCTGTGTAGCTGCTAGCCAATGGGTCTCATAGGCATAGCCCTGTGAGAGGCACAAAAATAGCTTTTAGACACAGGCTAACTTGATGGTGTCAATGGGTCAAACTCAGGATGTCCCAGGCTGTTGGTTGGTCTCATTCTCTAAATCACTTTCAAGGTCTCCTCTTCCTCAATGCCATACTTGGTTTTATGCTCATCAAACAGTGCCACCAATGATTCAATGTATTCAGCGTGTACTTTGTCAATCTCTTCCTGTGTTGGGTTGGGATTCTTGTCCAAGGGAATCGGCTTACCCACTGAAATTGAAATACAAGTTAAACAAACAAGAACAAATTAATTCAAGTCCCTTCCGATATAAACAGGGTGCTCCTGTATAAACTGGAAGGACAGCAACGAACCCACTTTTTGACACAATGAGCTGTCATAATGTTCAAGAAAAGAACTTTTTTTTCAGCAAATACTTTTTTCAAATAATTTCAAATCTCAAAGGAAAAATAACCATACAGAAATACAGATTTTGTAATTAAATTTATAACATTTTCAGCCTCTACTGGTCACATATGGGCATGCAGAGCCACAAAAAAAGGCCAAACATCCACCTTGGTAATCTCAGCTTTTGAGCTGAGTCAGATAAGGCCCATTGTGTGGTACTCCACGTTTCAAAAAGATCCAAAGATCAGGGCCTCCTTGGGGGTGGGTGTTTGGATACTGTTGGCAATTCCAAAGTGACTAGTGGGTGGGTGTTTGGATACTGTTGGCAATTCCAAAGTGATTATTAATGGCTAGTGTGTAAATGTTAAACAGACAAAGAACAGGGAATCACGGCAGTATATCATGGACACAGAGAAACTGAGAGATCGAAAAAATACTCGAGAAAAAGGTCAAAAGAAAATATACTGAAGACAAAGACAGCCATGCAGACAGAATGGAGTAATATGTACATATACAGGTACAAGTAGGTGATTGGGTCAATAGATAGGCAGCTGATTTTTTATTGGACAAAGCCAGAAAGCATAACTAGCAAATGAGTTCACTGTAAAACCAAAAGATGTCCACTCCAGCAGACCTCAAGCAATGAAGTATGTCAGTTAGATAAGACCAGTCAATGACGAGCCTGCTTAGCACAAATTACATACCTACGGTATATATAGGTTTCCGGTAAGGCAACAGACCCATGGTGTAGTTGAAGATCCCTCGACCGTGGAAGACTGGGGGCGCAACTCCAAGAGCTTTGGTCAGAAAAGTCTGTAGTTTTCTCAGAAATGAACCTTCCGGGTTGGGAACCTGCTCGTAGACATCTGTTTCCCCAAAGGAGTACACTGGCACCAGGCTAGCCCTTGACATAAAAACGATTTGCCACAGTTAGCACCTGTCACACACTATTCTCATAATTGACTCCGTGATTTAACTTCATAGTTGTTCAAGTCCACTGCAAATAATGCAAACTAAATTAAAACAGAAGTTACCCATGTATAAGGGCCTTGCGAACAAAGCCTTTCCTCTTGTTCAGGTAAACCAAATGTCTATGAGGTTGAGCTTCCAAAGACTCAGTGGCTCCGCCCACTACAATGACGACAGCATTACCAGGGCCAGATTGCCCTAGCAACCAATCAAGACTCTCCCTGCTTACATCACATCCTCCTATAATATGAGTAAAAAGAAATGAAATTGTATGTCAATTGTCTTCCAAACAGTTAAAGATCTTTACTTTAATGAAACCCTGTAAACCAGGAAATCAATTCAAATACTCTGAACTAAAATGATACCTTCCTAATGTCTATTTCTACTTGAGAAAAGAATTCTTCCTTTCTCACTCAGAACAAGTTGAACAGAAAGAACATCTTACATGTATTTCCTTTACCAATAAACAAATTAAACTTGAATGCTTCACATTTTCAATCAATATTCTTACCTCCCATCATGATGTAATCCCTTGCCAAGGGTAACCTAAACCATCCACTCAAGGTCAACAAAAATGGCTTAATCCCCGGAAACTTCTTGGCAAACCCATTAGCCTCTGTGCCAAAGTTGACAAACGCTCCCATGCTCATGATGCCGTGAGGATGGAAGCCAAGCAGGTGGTTCTTTCCAGGATCCAGATCTGCTGTCTTGATCAGATGAATTGGGAAGAAATTCCTCATATGAACCCACACCCTCCAGTGACGGATCCATTCATATCGGCGCCCCCCTCTACGAGGCGTCTTGCGATCATAGTATACCCAGAGATATGCAAGAATAACCACAGGGTAGTACTTAGTGAAGAGGAGATAAATGGACGTCACGATGACAACAACTCCGAAGAGAAGGAATGTCAGTTCCCACTGCAAGACAGCCAGAGTTTCTAGCCGTCTGTGAAACGGGATGCGGAGGGGTGCAAGTTCCACCCCCATCACCTTCACATGGCTCTCTGGTGTCTCCTCACTGCTCAAGAAAGAGCAAAGTATCTATGAAAAGCTGAAGGATTTGTTTACTGGCAATAATTCTGACAGGGATATTCCTCAGACATCCTTCATTTTCCACTTGAAAAAGTCCAGAACAATCCTGAACTAGGCCTACATTTATAAGAAAAAACTATAACACAGCCTAGGCTCTAATTAAACAGAACACACAAATACCGACAGTGCCAGACAACATATGATAAACATGCTTCCTCGTAACTAAATATACGGCATGTAAAATTGACAATAATTCCAAAATAGAGATATCTGTTACAATTAGAATAGAAATTATAGAAACTACATGTAGGCCTTGATGATAGAAGTAGAAAGTAGGCCCTATTTCAATTTCACGATTAAATGTTAACTTTGCACCCTATCATGGCCATATAAATGTTTGTATCAAATAATAAAATGTAAATAAGAATTTGTTAAATTAAAATGCATGGATCTGGAGAAGGCTTACAGCGAAATCTATGGCATTATGGCCTGAGCCTACCTTTTCATTTTGTTCTACGCAGACGTGCGCTCCACTCCTTTATAATCATACATTGTCCATCTACGGCCTATCGAAAAAAAAAATACGGTACGCGCATTTCAGTTACCAAGCTGAACATGGCTGAAACATTATTCATACACTTGAATGTTGCTAAAAATGCCAGACAGTGCACTGAAATGACAGATAACTACATGTAAATATGACCTAGACCTCGTACGTGATTCATCCACGCCTTACATGCAGCAAAATCCTGTCTCACGCCCTGCGAATGCGCTGCATGCAGAGCGAATCCGCCTGTACTTTGCCTACATGTACTTCCGCTGTCCGGTCCGGCCCGGCCCGGGAGTCGACTAGACTCGACCCTAACTTTAGTTCAAAGTGCTTTTAGTGCGCCCTCTCTTGAAAAAAAGTTACAAGTGAACGGGATTTGAACCGAATCAAAATTTCAACATGGACTTTTTATTTGCATCAAAATTTGTGGATTCTACGAATTCCCATTTCGGAAATCAAGAAACTGGCCAGAAAAAGCTTCTTTGAATTCGAAACTTGGTCCAGAAGTTTGGAATAAATTATCTGTACGTTCAAGGGGTGAATCGGTGAACTGGAGAGTACAATGTACTGTTTGAAACGTGGTTGATATCATAGAAGGCCTCACAAAAGTACTGGCGGTTAAAGGGTTTCTTCTGCTTCTGCTCCATACTACACAAACACCCTTGAAGGGTTATAAACGCAGGTTTCACAAATATTATCAATAGTATGAAATGTATCAAAAGATCAAAAACGATCCCTGATCACAATAATATAAAAGTGACAAGACAACTGCACCGCGAATTAAATTTCGATTTTTATTTACAATGAAATTTATTTATATATTTTTCAGTTTTATTTATTTATTTTTTTTGAAAACGTCAGATCAAAAAAAAATTCTCATTTGTATTGATATAACTCACAAGCATCTTGGAATCATTTGCTGATGGAATCCCATCCTCTACTCTTAGAAAACGTCGTTTCCTTTGCACCTCCACACAACATCATGAGATGTTTCAAAATCCTGAATGCGACTAACACTGGGTGGCTGAGTCCTATGTGCACCATATGGCATCATTTGGGTCACCATGGTAACTAAAAATCACAAGGTATAGCTCTGAACAGATTGCCATTTAAATTTTAAGCTCTTCACAAATGTAGTTGAGGCAAATGAAAATCTGTAAATGTCGGGAAACAATTCATCAGCTACCTTGGACGGAGAACACAGGAATAAATAGCAAATCAAGTGACTTTTATTGAATTTATTTGGAATTAAATTTCATTCAAACAGCTTTGGGCAAGAATTGGTTAGTGGGTTTCATTTAATTCTTCATTTCAGCCAAGCATAAAGGCACTTGTCCTATACTGTAATTTGATTGGCTTTAACAAGCAGCGACGCATATACATGTATTAGCAAAAAATGTAACTTGGAGAACAAGTTTTATTTTAGTTGCTTGCAATACCATACAGCCATTACATGTATATGGAAACTAATGATCTAAAAACTAAACGAATAGACCCTGTCTTACATAACAACTTTTAACATAAATAAATATTTACATAAACAGGAATAAATTAATTGAAGTTTACATTAAAGTGTCATCCCAGTAATTATTCAAATGGACAAATCTTTTGGATGGCTTGAAGAAATTTGGAGGGAATATTCAACATTTTAACACACAGGAGTCCTAATGTACAACTTTTTTCAAATCTGAAGAATCAAATCAAACAATTCAAAGTATTTCAAATAACAGACCGCTTCGATTATCCAATAATTAAGCAAAGCACACACTTGTCCAGTTTCAACTCAGGCAGAAACATCAACTTCTAATAAGGCAGTACTGTCCAAATTCATTAAGCTTCTGAGCATATTTTTTTCATGGAATAAATGTTCAGAAATTACACAAAGTGCAGTTTAGAACAAATTGTTCATAGAATTTTTTTCAAGGAGTTGTAAAGGCAGGGAGAAAATTTCCACAAGAATCCATGTTGCAATCAGTAAATGCCACTAGCAACAAATTATTGCTGCGCTAAGGATAGAGACCTGATATGAGCTCAGATTAAAGCACCTTTCAAAAAACTTCCCTCTTTGATTTGGCGATTGGCATTTACAACACAAGTACCAATCACAATGAAAGATTATCAAGTAAAAAAAAGGGGCAAGAACTAAACACCTGCAAAGTGCATAAATATAAATAGCACGGAAACGTTTGTGGCTGCAAATTGATGGTTAAAATAGCACTGGAAAATATCACCCATAACTGGTTCCAAGCCGACTTCTGAGCAGAAATTTTGAAAAGAATTTTCTACTGCAAAGAAATCTCCATAAGGAAGGAACAGGGGGTATGGGGATGTTTTCATTGATGCCTGCGGGATATCCTAGAGTTTTATTAACCACCAAGTTAGTAAGTTAGGTGACTCTTACAACTCATTCCACTGGCTGTCTGTCTCAACCGGGGATCTCTATATTACTCAAGGTGCTATATAAGCAATGTTCTATACAATCTCACTCAGCAATAAATTGTACAACTGAACACAATTTAGAGGCAATATGAACAGCTTTTTGAAAATATTGGATTGAATACTTAAATGTCATAAAATCTGGCCCGAATTCTTATTGTTTGGTTATGAAACATGTTTGGACGGAGTGAATCAATACAAAGTCCTGCTGTTGAATTGTTAGTGAGAGGTAACTGGTTGATTAGCTGTGTCAAAGGTCACTGAGATCCAAATCATCATCGTCGTCAAAGTCTGTGACAGAGACGAGAGAGCTCTTGGCTGTTCCCGATTCACCTTGACCTTCAACAATCAAAAAGAAATGATTAAAATGAAAATTCAGATTATGGACTAAAAGACTAAAAGACAGACAGACAGACAAACAGACACACAGAGAAACAGACAATGAAGTGTTTAACCTGATGGACTACAATTTTAGTTTACCACAAAAATCAAAACCACCCGGATAAGCAGAAGATACATTAACATCACAAGGAGATATAAGAAAGCAAGAATTTGATGAGGTCAAGATCTGACTAACTTATTAAGACAGAATGATAAAAAGAAACTGCCCTACCTTTGGATGATCCCCACATACTGGTGCCATAGGTATTTGACATATCTGTGTCTGACTTTCTACTACCTGTAGTAGGAGGTCTAGAACCTTGCCTTGGACTGCATTGTGATAAGGGCAGAAATAGAGCACCATGTGATGGCATTAAAAGAGCATTTCATGATGCAGGTTTAGAGACCAGGAGCTCTGAACTGCGTAATAAACACAGATATTTGCTTTTTACGGGATCAGGTATTTAATGAGATAAGCTACCAAACTGTGACAGACACTTACGCTGGTACTGGCACTGGGGGTCCTCTTGTACGAGGCACAGAGTAGTTACTCCCATCCAGAGAAGAGACGGCAAAACTATCATCATCATCATCATCTTCTTCATCACTTGCATCAGGTAATGTCTTTAAAAAAGAAAAAGATAGCAGAAAGTTCCACATTTCAATCATACATTCCATGAGGATTCGCGAAGTAATGATTCCAAGATTCCTCAATTTCTCATCTTTGCAAGAAAAATGTCAGTTTCAAGGAAATGCAGACATTTTGTTTTGATTTTTTCTAAATACTATTCATTCAACTCACTGGTATCCGTGGCGATGGTGACCGTCCTTCATCCCGTGAGTCTGGTCGGAGATTACTTGACTGACTTTTGACTCCAAGGTCAACTCCTCCCACTGGTTTATGGTCGGAGCGACGCTGTGACAGCAACTGCTCAATTTTCTGAGCCTTTTGAGCAATTGCTGGGCTCTGTAATTGAAAAAAAGGCACATTGATCATGATTGCCATTGAAGACAAGGAAAGTCATGCATAACACAAGCCAACTATGCCAAGTTATCCATCAAATAAAACTCTGCTCACATGAATGTTCATCAGTAGACAGGTACCTGGAAGAAATATTTGCATGGATTATGCAAGGCGAAAGGTGGGAAGACAGCACTAGATGTTGGAACAAGTTCTCTTTAAAATATTTTCAAAGGATGTCAAAAAGAAATGCAACCCCCCCCCCAAAAAAACCCCTTATAACTTGTCTGGACTACTCTCATTCTACCTGCTGCTGTTTCTGTTAATGCTTGTGTAGAATGAGGCTGACCTTTGGTCTTCCAGCTGGCATTGGTCTTGAACTCCTTCCCTGCTGCTGTTGTCGTTGCTGCTGTTGCCGATGCTGTTCATGACCTCCTTTTCCTCTCTCATTCTGGCTCATCTCCTCAAGCTCACTGACATCCTCAGAGTCCCAATCACTGTCATCATCCATTCCCTCAGCTGTGCCTCTCGCAGCTGGTTGAGGAGGAATTACAGAAGAAGCTGGTATCGATGCAGCCGGTCGTCGATTAATGTTGGTGTCTGGACTGTCCTCATCCAGCGACAACTCACTTTCATCTTCTTCATCATCTAAAGAGTCATCTTCATCCTCATCAACATCAGACTCAAAATCACCATCATCAGTGACATCAAAGGACCTACATGCAATTAACAAAATCATCTTCTTTTCAGAAAAAAAATGGGATATCCGGTAACTTATCTTGATAGACCACATTTTTCTTTGAAACAGAAGTGGCACTGATAATGCTACAAACATTACAAACATAAATCCATTTTGAATAAATCAAATTTAAAAAAAAAAAAGTAATGAAACCCCTGTAACTCACACTCTTGCTGGTGATCCTGGTGGCTTAGAGCCTGACTTCAGAGATGATGACTTAGGCATCTCTGAATTCCTTGGAGCAACAGGTGGAGGCACCTGTCTTCCTGGTTCTTTAATTGATAGCTGGGTGTGGCCAACACCTGATAGCTTGACACCAGATGATGATGGCATGGAGCTCTTAGCTTGAGACTGAGTTCTAGATGCTGAGTGTTTGTCTTTAGAGACATTAGCACTTGATCTCGGCTTGGGTGAAGCTATGAACAAAACCAGATAAAGTACTTTTTGGATCAGTCATTCAGTAGTTGAGATCAACCATTCCTCACCTTGAGAATTAAAAATAAACGGTATCTGCTCTAGAAAGCAGGAGATTATAGGTTCAAGACTTTCGAGTCTAGGCCAAGTGAGCAGCCAAGCTGTCAAAGAAGATCTCTGCCAGGACTGAGCAGACAGTGTTTACAACAGTGTAATGATGGAGGATGAAACAAAACACTACAAAGCAAAAACAAAGAACAATCATTGTCAAGTTCAAAGGCATTGACTATATTCAAGATACCTCCAACATGGAATTAAAAGGCATAGAGTAAAAGTCATCTCTGGCTGAAAAGTGCATATTACGGGGAACAATTTGTCTTCCTACTTGACTTGGGACGTGCACTTGACGTCATCTTCCTGACTCCTCGCTGTCTCTCAGCCAACATCCTCTCCAGATCTTCCTTCAAGCTCTTCCTGATTTCACGGAAATGAGGATGACTTCTAGCAAGAGCCTGACGCTGTTCCTTGAGTCGTCTCATCTTGTTGTCCAGGGAATTAGAGGTGATACCATTCACACCCTGGAAAAAGGCAAAAGCATGTTAGTCCCACATTACCATGGCAACATCATTATTACTACTTAACTAGTAATATACAGAGCTGAAAAAGCACTTTCAAAACTATTTAAGGAAAATGGTCAAAATAAAAGTTATGCTTCAGGAAGGAAATTAATGCTCATAACCAATGCGGAGGAACTGACTCTGATTACTATAGCCTAGAATGAACACTTAACGGCAGTCAAATTCCAGTATACCTAGATAGATAGATGTACTAACAATACAAACCAACTGTTACTCAAACACTGTAAATGAGCTATTTTTCAATGTTGATGATTTACATTTATTCGCCATCAATTTGTCCACATTTATTGTCAAATTTATAAACCCCACAAAATGCAGGATGGGAACAAAGCACATGAAGCATATGTCACAGATTACAGTTACACCTGTTTATACCACATTAGATAAAGTAGGCAAAGTGTTTGCAACCAATTGAACCTGGTACAGTGGAGATATGTTAAATTATCTGGGCTTAAAGATTGCGAAGTAAACATGTATACAAACAGGTTAATTATGTACAAAATGGAGAGAAAGGGTGTTTAGCAATGTAGCAACAAGCATTCCAAAATTTCCCAGTTCTAATAAACGATTTTTTTTCACGTGAACTGTTGATGATTCTGTGGCTGTCTGGAGTCATCTTTCTTTGATCCGTCCCTCACAAGGCTCTAACTATTTCTACTCTTTGCATCAGACAAATTTCTTCCCAGTCATTTTAGGTACATGTACAGCACTGTTACTAGTGTTCCAGACAGGTAAGAATGCATTTGCAGTTTTTGGGGGTGGCTTAATGGACAGCTGATTTTTTAACACCAACCCTAACAGTCCTCAAATATCCAAATTTCAATATGAGGGTAAGAAATAAGTGAACGTTTGTACATTCCCCTCATTATAAGCAACGGGAAAGGTTACTGGGCCATTTGCACTGGTGTGATGTTTGTTCCATTTTTTATCAAGTGAGAAATAAATAATCAATTTTTTTCTATTAATAAAATTACAAACTGAAATGAATTTGTCACAGTACTACTGTGAAGTTACTATAGCCACTCAAGTTGGTCCGAAAGAGTTTGGTGGTGCAGCTGACATAGCAGTTACTGACCATCCTGGTGACCTCTGACCACCCTGGTGACCTCTGACTATCCTGGTGATCTCACTGTAGCAGACATGCATCACAATCGAGTGTCCATAAGGAGCAGTGAAGGACTTTGCGTCAAGGAGCTGTTAATTTTAGTTACAGGTTTTGCCCTTACACCAACGTATAACACTGTATACTCAGTGTCTTTCTGCAAGCCGTCAGACAATCACTGAGTATACAGTATTATAAATATACCTCAGTGTAAGGGCTCAGCCCATAATTACAATTAATACACATATAGTTGTTGAAAGGCTGATGAGTAGACTAACCTCAGGTACACCTTGCTTCTCAAGATTCCTCTTCAACAAGGACACCAAGTCTTGTTTCAATGTTAGCCTCTCATCACCTGTTTATTAAATGTTAAAAAGAAAGTTTTTAGTGCACAATTGACTTCAGATTACCATCTTTTCCAAATACAAATTACTTTCCATAAGCGTGGGGTTTTCCCAAAATTAACCAAAGTGACAAGTGACATATCATTTTGAAAAAAAAATCAAATGTCGTCTAAATTCTGGGACAAAATAGCAGACATAAGATCTGCAACAATACAAAGAAGGCATTTCACACAATAAATTTTTCAAGTCTCGAATAAAAGTTCTTTTGAACTTGGGAAAAAAAGCTGAACATAAAATAAACTAATCAGAACATCATTTGGAAAAATACTTTTTGAGAGGCTGAAGGTAGAAAACACTCCATGAAACATGTAATTAGCAGCTTTGTCCAACAAAAATGTATATTTGCTTTGGAAAACCTAGGCTGGATTAGTTAACTGCCAAGTCCAATTGTATTCTGTTCAAATGTCTTCACTGACAGTATAATAGACACAATCTCTACATCACTACTGTACATATTGCTTTCCTAACAAGATCCTTCTGTTACAGCTTGGCACAAGGGTGTCGCAAGAGGGTCAGGGCAAGGGGGCATGAAAAGTTAGAAAAAAGGGACAAAATGTGAAAAAAAAGAAAATGAAATGACGGGGGATTGAAATGACTGATTTGCTTGTAAAAATGTCAAAATTGGCCCTCTTCCAATTTAATGATGTTGATGAGTGTGATGCCCATGGTTTGGCGTCGTCTTCTAAATCATGAGAGTTGAGTTACCCAAAAGTACTCACAGAAATAAACATGTAGTACACAGAAAGAGTAGAAAGGGACTTTGTTTCGAACCTAAGGTTCTGATTTGACCTCTGACTTTATGACTGAAACGGATCCCTTGCAATTGGTATTCAGTATAATGGGAAGGAACCATTAAAAAACATAAATTGCAATCCAATCCAAATTCAATTTTGAACACGCCAAGTGAAAATGAAAAGTTAGCAATTAGTCACACACACAAATAAGTCAGACTTACTGCAGCTCAGAAAGAGAGACATTAATATACTGCAACCCAGAGGTCAAAGGTCATAAATACTGTACCTAAGAGATCATTATCGTTATCATTGTCTGTAATAGTAATCTCTCCATCTGAGAACTGGTCTTCAGTGTCTGAGGAAGCTGTTATAAAAATGGTTAGCAGAAGTGATGTATTGTTCATGAGAATATGAACCAAAAAATGTGTAAATGAGAATATGAACCAAAAAATGTGTCATGTGACAAATTAGAAATAAAGTATAAGCTATTATGAATTATTTACTAGGCAGCTTGTTAAATCCAACAAAATCCAACAATGAGAAATTTGTAAAGCCCCACAAAATATAACAACATCCACCTGGGAAAAACTTTCTTGAAGAAGCTAAGATCAACAGTATCCTAAAGAAACTGCCTTTTGTTGGTTATTGTTCAATTAAGAATCAGAAGTAACAAATAATTGTTGGTAATCAATCAGGTGAGAACAACCCAGTTGCTAGAAATAAAAGAAAGTTAAATACCACAAATTGAATTTGGTTTCCATGTCTTGCATAACTTTTGTTGTCAATGTACCAGAGTGATTTGAAATGTACATTGTAACTGATCTCAAGCAAGTACTGAATGAGCTGTGTATCACTTAAAGCAGTGATAGCTGCTCATGACATGGATGCGCTGGAATGCAAGAAGCAGAAATGAAAATAGGCTGGTCACAAATCTAACTCAATGCTGAGTGAATTTAATTGACGAAGCTGACAGCTGATGTAGCATATGTACATGAATATTCCTGTCGTACCTAGCTCCTGGGAAGATTTCATGGAAATATCACCTTCCTCCTCGTTTGACTGAATACCGTCATCTGAAGAAGAAACTCATTTTAATTAAATATTTTCACCAAAATATGCCATTGGGGAAAAAACTAATTCAAAAATTCATACTTTTCAGACAAGCAATGCTGTAAATGATTATGCCGCATTCAAATAAATGCAAATGCATTGCACAAAAACCCAATTGCAAGGTATAAGGAAAATGCCACTAGCTGACTACTTCTCCAGGAGATTATCACCATGGTTACCTGATTCCTCCTCTTCCTCTGAGCTTAGTGATTGAGCCAAGATGGGTGCAGCTTTCTTAGCAGGAGGAGACGGGGGAGGTTTAGCAGGAGATTTCTGTTGAGAGGAAGACAATGAAGATAAATAATCCAAGACTCCAACAGTATTGTATCAGACACATCAGGTAAGGGGTGCATCGGGGTGTTGACATGGGGTTTATGGGATGGAAGACCCCTTGGCTGGATGAAAAAGAAGCCAGCTACTTAAGATGATGCATTTGGAGGCGTACCATGGATTCTGTCCTTCGACCTTCATCCTTGTGACCCAGGTTTGTGTCTTGCACAGGTTCTAGACTAGTTTGATTAGTTACCACTAGACAACCAATGATCAATTTTGCCTGGTCACCAAAATATATCTTGTGCATAAGTTACCTTGCAAAATGACCAGCAGATAAGGGCACCCTTTTTATATTCTACGGTTCTCATTTCTGACTGACCCTATTTTGGGCTTCCGATCATGAAAAAAAACCAAACTTTTTTTCCCCGCCAATCCTGCTAAAAAGGCCTAAACCCCGAAAAACTGAAGGGAAAAAAAATTGGCCAGCATGGCCTTTGAAAACAAAAGCCCTGAAAACGTACGATTTTGCAAACGACCAACGGTGACGGTCGGCGTTCACATGAACATTCGGTATACCGCACCTTTCTGTGGCCCACTGAGGTTCGTGCATAGCCCTACACAAGCAACAAGGAATTTTTTTTTTCAACCGACCGACCTTATCTCAAGTGGTAAAAGAAATGAGAACCATAGAATTTAATAAGGGCGCCTTTATGATAGCCCACTGATGGTACTTGGCGCAGTGACAATATATGCCTTCCACTCATGACATAGTTCAGGCTAGTTCATTCAAACTCACGAGCAAAGTTAGTTTAGAGTTTCTTATCATGCCTGGCAAACAAAATAATAACAGAGTATTCAGGGATGCATACCACTCCTAAAGAGCACAAACATTCTAAATAAAATAAACGTCAAACAAATGCTTCAGTTCAGCAGTGCTTGCACGTAAGAAATGTACTATTGGTGAATCAAAGTGGGAAATAGATATCTGATAGAGTTGAATAACAGGTGACCGTGAATGTCTTCCTGTTGATAATTTGATGAGGAAAATACATTGAGAAGTATGAAATGTGCAGGTTAATTTACCCATTGACATGAATACCATAATTAAAACCATTAACAGCAACAGGTAAATGATGGATACATCTCAACCTCTGAGCAATTTTCTACAACAGAAACTTGAAAAGTAATTTCAAACAATGACAGAAAAGCAGACTTTGGAATCTATTCAATACTGAAAAGTTGTTCAGTGTTAACAATCTTGAGCTTTCTAATTCTGTTTAATGAAAAAAAAAGCATCACCTACGGTCCAGTAAGTATGTTTTTAACATCAGTGTAGGAATGTCAGCTACTAATAGTTTTTCAACCAATTACCTCTTAGTACTTCCAAATCAATTCCATTCTTCATGCCTTGGATGACACACAATTTGTTACAATCTTATCCCTATGCACCCCCTAATTTAAGTTTCAGGATTGCCAACCACAATATGCATGAAGCTGGTATGGATTCCTGTAGTCTATAGGCTTGCAACTTAGACTTGAAAAAAAGAGGACATTCCAATCTTTACAAGACTTTGTTCAGTGTTTTTCAATTTTCAATGGCATGAGTGTGAAGTGAAAAAAAAGGAAATCAGCAGATCCAAGGAAAAGTTACATGCCTGTGTAGGGTGTAGAATTTGGATCGATTTGAGCAGGGTTCCTAAAAAAAGTTCCATAGGATTAAGGTTAAAGATCAAGCAGTGACAAAATACAAATGAGGGTGAGAAATTCGGCAGCAATGGATGAAAAAAACTGGATGCTGATGGAAATCAGTAGAGGGCGCCAAACCTGAGCATATATCAAATCAAGCCTCTTGGCCTGTAGTACTTGCTGACCAGTATTGACTGGTGTGTTGCTGACCACTGCTGGCTTGACCTCTGGTATAATGGATACTGGAGGCTATATAGCATTAAATTGGAAAAGTTATTTGCAAAGATGCTTTGTCAAATACTAGGGAAATCGATTTTGAATTATTTCAGTGCCGAAGCCTTTTGTCTGCCCAAAAATGAATATCTGAAGCTGATTAAAATATTTTCAAACACTTAAATGTGATCTTTATGATAAAATCCTACTTGGACTTGAAAAGCTTCAAAAAAGGGCACACAATGGGGCAAATATAAACTTACAGGTCGCGCTTTCAGAGACTTAATCTCCTCTTCCTTGCTTCTTAATACCTTCTTCTGTTCTTTAGATTCCTGAAAAAAAAAACAAGCAGATTTGGGATTATCTTTAAGCCAATGGTTTTCATGAACAATTCCTAATAATGGCACATCTGAAAACTTAAGGCTCTTCTTCTTTTATTTTGAACATTTCTTTCTGGGCAGGTGTGAACAAAGAGATCAATATTCTCATACCGGGGATCAGTTTGTGTTTCCAGGCTGTTTTCGCCTTCCAACTCTGTGAATCTGGTTCGACTCTCATCCAAGCCAACATTTCAATTGGGTTGTTAGATTCCAATATCTTTCTATAGGCTCCCCAGTACACTGGTCTATGGTTCTCCTTCCACCTCTTTCATTATTTTGTTATCACACCCTCATCAGCTTTATTTCAGCTGGTGAACAACAGTTCCAGGATTGAATGATTTCATTCATACAAGATCATGTTAATTTGACTAAGCTATCCAGTCTGATATCAACAGGGTGCAAGTTTTAAGACAGTCCAGAGATTATAATTCCTCCTGAGGACACCAGTTTGCATCCTTCTACCTGCAGTAACTGCTGGATTTGCTTCTCATACTTCTTGCCAATATTACTCCCCCCTTCTCTCTCAATCCTGAGAGCAGCTTCTGCCTGGTCCAACTGGTTCTTCAGTTCCTGCATGTCATCCTTGTGGTCTCTCTTCATCTGTTTGGTTTGATCCTTGAACATCTTGGCTTGCTCTCGCATGGAAGACTGGGTGGAAACCAGCTGAGATGAAAGAGAAAAATCAAGCTTTCTAACAATCAGCGTAAACTACATCAATCAATATACTGTCTAAAACTTAACACCACAAGTTCAATCACAGCATACAGCAACCATGCAGGATGGAGTTACAGCTTTCCACAGGCATACAATTGGGAAGTCAGTGGTAAAAAACAGAAATTGGAAGTTGTGCAAGACTCTGTACAGTGCTTTCAACTTGTAAACAAGTCACAAATGAGGAAACCAGCCGATTCATTCCTGGTTTTAGTAACTAGTGCTGTGCAGGAATTGATAGTAAAAATCTGATGTCTGTAGTAGTCTCAAGAACATTTCAAAGACTCACTTTATTTTGAAGGTCCAAATCCCTTTGCTCATTCTCTTTCTTAAGTTTCTTAACTTGTTCCCTGAGATCAGCAAGTTCATCCTCATCTTGTAAGGTCCCTAACATGGACTTTTTACCTGAATAAAGGAAAAACCACAAATTAAAAATGAAATAAATGAGACCAAATTATAAAATTGACTGGGTAGGGGTGTGGTACATGTACAGTCAAACCTCGTTAATAAGAGGTCCTTCGGACTTGGCAAATTACCTTGTTATCACAGGAACCTTGTATTATTAGGAACATAAACAATGAAAAGCAAAGGACTGGGACCAAAACCTTTCCTCATTATTAGCAGAATCTTTCATCAACAGTGCTCTTTGTACTTATGAAAAGCCATACATCAACTAGTATCAAAGGTGGTGTAAGGTTATACGCTGTTGATTCAATATGCCCCTCTACATTAATTCTTGTGCAAATCTATTGCCAGGGTTCAGTTGTTTAGCTTACCATACTTGGACTGAAGGTCTTCAAGAGCAAGCTGAGAAGACGAATATTTCTCATTCATCTCCTTCAATTCTTTCATGAACATCTCCTGCATTCGTTCCATCTCACTCTGACAAACAGGACATCCCAAAGAATCAAGATGAACACGACTCTTTTAAGTTTCATTGTTCAAATGTAAGCCATGTGGTCCAATGCAGTAATGGGGGAATCACATCTTGAACTATTGTCATTTCTGAAGATAACTCTACAATCGACTAGGTCTAATTCATCTTACTCTTTGTGATTCTAGCTGTTCTCGTTTCCAAGATTCCATTTGTTGTCTCTGCAACTCCTCAAGTCTTTTGCTGTCTTCCCTGGAAAGGCTTTCCTAAAAGGAGGGACAAACACGACAGTAGACAAATAAATATAAACACTGAGTAAACAGAAACAGGCTGCCAATTTGATCTTGACAGAGGAAACTTTGCAGCGAAAAAAATGATCTGTGCCAATGAATCTCTCCAACCTCAATCCTCTAAACCTTGTCGTCCAACTTCCATCTCTTTCAGGTCTTACCCTCACCTTATAGGTTGTTATCTGCTGTTGCATCATCTTTCTTTCCTCTTCCATCTGACTCTCTGTCAGTCTCAACCTCTCCTTCAATCCTTCAATCTCCCTCTCCAAGCTTTCCTGCTGCCTCTTGGCTTCAGATTCTGCCAATGGAGGGACGTACTCGGGATGTTTGCGCTGAAGATGAGACTGAAGGTAAGCAGCATGGACGAAGGCTTTCACACAATAAGGGCACTGGAAAATGAAATATTCAAATGGCTGATACAACCATTGGCAAATTCTAGATTTCATGCAAGGGACATTTCTAGATATCTTCCAAAAGCCAACATAGTGAATAAAGCAGAATTATCCTTGTGTTCAGATAAAACTATGACACCAAACGAAATGCAAATTACATACACATGTACAAATTCTACCCTACTAAATTCACCAAAGTAACAAAAATCTAGATCTGGGAGGATCACGCGAATTTGTGGAAAGGGTAATGGGCTTGTTACCTTGTGATAATTATTGGCTCCAGCCTGTATGAGATTCTGTTGTTGCTTGAGCATTTTCTTGCGTTTGTGACATTCTTCTTTGATCTTCTTGACCTCTTGTCTGACCTTACTGACTTCTGTCCTCGTCACACTGTGAGCTTCCTCTGATTGCTGAAGCTTCTCCTGGGTCAAGCTGATACTATGAGTCAGGTAATTTTGGGAATGCTAAAATGGAAAAGGCAAATAATTGAAGAAAACATGTATCTCTAATGAATGACAAATTACAGGAAATATTCAGACCAAAACTGACTGGAACAGAAAAGGACACTTCAACTGGGATGTAAATTTCAGAAATGTCAGGAAACTCCAAAAGTATCAGAAAATTAATAAATAAAATCATGAATCAAGAATGAGTGATAACTCTTGGTGACCCCTGACCTACCAGTAAATACTCAGCAATGAGTTGTGAGAGTTGGAAGAGCTTGATAAAGTTTGCATCTATTGCCCTCATGTCAACCTCAGCCGTGATGTCACAGAAGGTAACAGTCATGATGACATCTTGTAAGGTTGCAAAGTCAAGTTCCTGCATCACTCGGTTAACGTCAACAGAAGCTGTTATGAAGGAACAAACTGTTGGTAAGTCTATGAATACAACATTCTTTCCTGTTCCAAAATATTAGAATGTGAACATGCAGACCTTTTTTCTGTGATAGTTCATTTGGTCAAAAATCGCTGAATATGTAAACTGACAAGTATTTCAGCCGCTTAGAATTAGGAAGACAATTACATGCATAATAAATCTTACACAAGAATCAAAATCTCTTCTTTAAATAACCAATTATCTTGCTTGCAGGGTCAGTTGTGTCACTCTGGAAAAATTACCAAGAAAGTACAAGAATTCCTCTTGGGAGACATTACAACTATTTCTCAATTTTGACGTTGCTTTTGTGGTGAGTTT
>NW_019091460.1:305107-399085 GCF_001949145.1 Acanthaster planci
GACAATTATGTTTGTTTTTGTTGGACACTAGACAAAAGGTCCGAACTTCTTGAAATTTGCAGAAATCGTTACTTTTGTTCTTATTTTTCATCAGTTAAGCTAATTTATGAAGAAAATGGATTGGTCACATGGAGCATACAGCAAGGACATTGCTGATGTTTATGTCAGCATATCCTAATAAGGCCCTTGAAGATGTAGTTTTTTGTGGGAATGAAATCTTTGTCAGAAGGATTTTATCCATGTGGCATTTTTGAAGCCTTTTTCTGTTTGTATGTTGGATTCTTACATAGATTGTATTTAATATCTAACTTTCTCTTGAAGCAACAAAAGAATCCTGTGTGAATTTTAATATTTTTCAATCTTTGATTGAACCATGTAAGAATGTAAACGATAGATTCATATTTCAACATGTGTAAGGGCTCTGAGGCACAGAGAAAATTGATCACATTTCCATCGTGTTTCTGCATCAGTGCTGCCCATCTTCCCACAACATTGATAAAACTGTTTTCAAACAAAGCCTTGAATGGAAACAATTAAAGGTCAACCTTGGTTAGCAAAACAGAAACTAAACCAAATGGAAGTGTTTTGTTTTCATGCACTAGTAATTCATTGCGTAAATTCATGCTTTCTGGCAGGTGTTGTGAATTGTGAAACCACTAAGTTGTGTTCACAATGGATGTTAGGGATTTAGGTTATAGCAGATGTGAATACTGAACAGTTTTAGTTTTCATTGTTATTGTTAGTTATGTAACTCTATCTGACAGTGCAAAACATAAGCCCCATTAGATTTTTCTGGCAAAAAAATTGTTTATTAAATTTCATGCAAACTTTCTGCAATAATGAAAGGACAGAAGAGTGTACAATGGTTCAGCATCTTGTACATCTTGGAATAGCATAAAAGCAAAAGCAAATTTAAGGAAAATATTATTTTGGACTTTATTCACAGGGTTATTTAATTTCTGTTTGATT
This sequence comes from Acanthaster planci, assembly GCF_001949145.1. The sequence continues at coordinate 306,077 of NW_019091460.1, forward strand.
TTTGTAATCCAGAGTGAAAGGGGACCTGTTCAGACATGTCTTGTGCCAAAGCACTCGTCTAGACAAGGTCCTGCATTGTGAACAAAAGAAAACAGTTTGGGGGCAGGATTGAAAACACCGTTATTGAGAGGAGATTTTATATATTCCAGTGATCTTTGTGTCCAACTGCTGTACAGATGTGATATTTCCTCCCTCTTTCATTATGGTATTGTGTTACAGCATACCAGTCACTGTGGGCTAGGATAATATAAAGAGTTCAGTCATGCATAACCTGTAATCAGGCTAGGTTGCTTTGGCATTGCTATTTATAAAATACAGTTGTCACTTTAGCGGGTCACATGAGAAGTCTGCTTTTAGGGGATTGCAGTTTTCACGGGAAAGTCCTATTTACCACAAAGTTGGAGTGAATGTAATGTTGTATCCCTTTGCATCATAAGTCCTTGTCAATAATATTGATTGATATTAATTAACAAGGACTTATGGAGCTCAGGCTTATATGTAGGTCTGAGTTTAATTGGTTGAGTTACTGCAAAGGCCACAGTCATGTTGATTGATTGAGAATGTTCAAAAAGTGTGGTGCTCTGTTCCTAGCAAAAGATAGCTTACTGAATTACATCTTCATTTCTGTTGTGAAAAAAGTAAAGAAGATAAACGTTTATCATAATGGCACAGTAGCGAGAGAATGATTTCCATTTTTACATGTACATGCTCAAAATTTCATGATTAATTATGAATTGTCCGACATTCACTCCATAGAAATGAGTATAATAAGGATAAAGTATTGTGTAATTTCATTCAATACTTTGTATATCAGTTTTAGAAAATCAATGGAAATGTGATTTAAGAGAGTGCACATTATTAGATGTTTCCAAGTATCTGGCGAGCATCTGCAAGTCCTTGCACTTTGCATTAATTGCACAATCAATACACCAAAATGAAGAAAACCCAGGTTTATCCATTGCTGACCTTCAGCTTTGTTGACTGACCTGGGGTTATAACAATGTCTCATATGCATTACGTGTATATTCATTTATTATGGACAGAGACCACTCAGAGGTCAAATGGAGATTGTTTTTAAAAATTCTTTTATAGAGCCTTGCGCGCCAGCTCAGTGAACAGTTTATTTGCAAGGCATATCCCACAAAAAAGAGAGTGTCATTGATAAACAGATGGTCAGGGAAGATTTATCTAATTTAGAAACAATATGCAGCAACAAAACTGAAAGCAAAACTAACCATGAAAATTCAGTAACTGATATGACTATGTATTAGTCCCTTTTCACATTTGTTTTCCTACATTAGGAAATATAATTCCATATTAGCAGATTTTCAAAGATCAGAAACAACCAAGCATGGATAAAATACTGGCAGGTAAGTAACAGGAATATTATATTCTGCAACTTTTTCACTATTAGAAATATGTAAACAAATCTTTCTGTGATTTGGAAAATTATTTAAAGGTGATTTGAAAGACTTGATGAATAGATTTAGCCAGAACTTGATATAAAAACAATAAATGTGACAAAGCAGAATTGTCCTTAGTGTAGAAAGGAAACTTTTAAGGTTCCACCTTGCCACTTCACCAGTGCACTGTCATTCTTCCTGGAAACTGGATTTTTGGTAAAGAGCAGAATAGCTTTTTTAACATCTCCCAAGAAACGGAAACTACAAACACTGGACTTAATCTACTTCCCATATGCATTGTTCTTTCATTTCAGATGCCAAGAGAAGACGAAAGATTGCTGCCTTTTCTTGCCTTGTTCTCATAGCTCTGTCAGTTGTACAACTAACAATTGGAGTAGTGGCATATCAGATGATTCATAACATCAATGCTGGATCATTCTGGGCTGTCGGAGGTGTAAGTAGATTTGAGTGTTTCAGACACTGGTTGACCCAGACCTCAGGCTCAGAAAAATCTGCCCTGCCAAACTCATTTTTCAAACTTTGAGTCTCTTACATGTATTTAAAAAAGGCCTGAGTGTCTTTCCTAATGGTTTAAACTCGACAGATTCGAGCCTGATTCATGTCAAGTCTTGATGTGAGCCTGTTTAGGTTTGGCTCTGAATTGAGGTTCTACCTAATAAATACATTTGTATTTAGACCTCAATCTCTGATCTTAATTCTAAGTTAAAATTAGTTCATCCTTTCCATCAGGACCTAACACCATTTATCCTGTTTACTTCTCTTTACAGCTGCTTCTTGGTTCCATATTGGCATTAGTTGGAGTATACAACAAACAGGAAGGTGGTTGTTGGATGAAGACTGGTACAGTTTGCATGGGTCTTGGCATTGTATTAGCATTTGTTGGTGCAATTATTGATGGCGTCACAGCATCAGCAGTCTCCGTAAGAACTTCATATTGCCTTTTTTAATTGTTCTTGTCTGCTTTGGGGAAACTGGACATTTTCATTTCAGAATGAATAAAATGGCAAAACAAACTATTATCAAAATCAGGAGTAATGTTCGGTTTGAAGAGCCTCAGAGAAATATGTACATGTATTTCATGGTTGGAATTCTATGAATGTTATTCCATTTGGAATCTGGTAATGCTCTGATGGAACAAGAAGTCATCAAGTCTTTGGACGTGACCTAACACTGAAAAAGTAGCTTTCAAGTAAATTTGACAAAACAGTTATCTGATACATCAGTTATCATTGTCTTTATCCCTTCTCTGATTAGAAAGTGGATATATTGAAGTGCAATCATTCAGACACAGGATTGGCCAACTGTATGGCCAGTGCTGGATGTGAAAAATCAGTGAGCATGCTCAGTACATGCTACTGTTGCTATGTGACATCACAGAGGGAAGCTAGCTGTGCCTTTCAGTCTGTGAGGTAATGAGCAGTTGTTACTCTAAGCAATTTCTGTAAATTCCTGAATACACACATTACTGGAATCCAGTTTTTAGATTTTATTTCATAGTGTTGTACATTGGAATTTCTGAGTGTTTGGGATGAAATTACATTTACTACAAAGCACAAATGTGTAAGGAAAAACTGAGTGGAGCGAATTACAAGTGCATCTGTATCAGCTCCCTGAGCCTCTCAGTCTGCAGATATAAAGAAGACAATCTGGCCCTGACAAGCTGGAGATTAACTGCTCTACAAGGATTTGCATAAATCCTATTCAAGACAGACTATCAACAACTCCTGCCTGGTTATGCTCATGGGTTAGGGAAAGCTTAGGAGCCTTACAAAGCTACAGCATGTCAATTTGTCTTCAAGGAAATTGTCAATAAGGGGAAAATGAGAAGACGTTTTACCTGAGTTATGACCTTGGTAATAGCTGGAAAGCTGAATACATGCACTTCAACATTGCAAATGCTGCTGAAGGAAAGGCTTAAAAGTGAACCCTTTTGCCAGGTTCAAGCAAGAACAAAGAAGTCAATTTACACTTTTCAGTTTAAAAAAAAAAATTGGGTTTCTACCTCTTTATTGTTATACACATACACACTGACAGTATGTGATAAGAAACCTTTTTTCTTGATTTGTTTGGTGTCAGTCTTTCGGAGATACCATCCTTCTTCTCTGGGGTGAAATCCTGTGCTGATGTCAGTAGTTACATTAACCTCCTCTGGGCCTCTGTGGCATTCCTGACTTTCTCCCTCATCGTTGGTGTGGTTGTCACGGCGATGGTCAGTGGTTACAAAAACTTGGTAAGCAAGCAATGGATTTAAAAGGGATTTCCAGATTACCTTAGAAACAATAAATGAATAACATTCTAGAATACATTGTCAATCTTCTACTGTATTTGTCTAAAAATGACATTTCATTTATATCCTCTGCAAGATTCTGGCTAGTGCTCTTATTTAGGATACTTAGTGACTTGCTTGAGAATGCATTTTAAGATGTAAACTGAATTTCAAATCCCTTAATGATGTTCTTACCTTATAATCCAGGTCGCCCAGATACCTCGGACTTACATCCAAACAACAGTTCAGAGAAGCCCCGCCCCTGCTTATCCTACCTCATCTGCATATCAGCCAGTCGTCTCGCCCACGCCAACACCCACGGCTACACCACAACATGATCAAATCCAGAAGACAAGCCGACCCATCCCAGCACCTAGAAACTCAAGACCCCCGCCCTATGCCCCACCTGCTGATGTGTAGGTACCATGAGCCACACCCTTTTGGATGTCTAGAATTGCCGCGTGTTATCGCTGTTTGAAACCGTAAACCACAGCCCTTGGTTTGTAGACTTACTGTTTATTGCAGTTGGCTATTGTAAGCCACAGCCCTTGATGGCTAGACTTACTGTGTATTGCTGTTGACTGTCATGAGCCATAGCCCTTAATTTAGATATACCATGCATTATTGCTGTTGGCTATTGTAAGCCGAAGCCCTCGATGGCTAGACTTGCTGTGTATGGCTGTTGATTGTCATGAGCCACAGCCCTTAATGTCTAGATATACCATGTACTATTGCTGTTGGATATTGTAAGCCACAGCCCCTGAGGTCTAGATTTACCATGGATCATTGCTCTGGACTATCTTGAGCCACAGCCTTTGGTGTCTAGATATACCTTGCATGATTGCTCTTGACACCAAGACTTGCCCAGTTCTACTACACGACGTTAATGCAGCATGTGTTACATTTTGGACAAGTGGAGAAAGCAAAGGGATTAGAGTTACTCTAAAGAATACGTCCAATGTTTCAATTGAATCTGAGATTAAAATGGTTACCTTTTAGCATGTTTTCATAGTGGCTTATCACAGCTGAAGAAGACTTCTTCCTTAATGACCTCAGGGTATCCAGCACATAATGAATATGTTCTCAACATGAGCTCAACTGGGTTTGAAGTAGGAATACTTAAAAGGTACAGTTGTCAAAATTTTACATAAACATAGATTAACAGTGTTTAAATGCATTTGGAATACTTAACCAATTCCTGCCAATTGTTTCTGCATGTGATCACCCAGAACATCTTCATCTACATAACTAATTTACAAGAATAAAGTAAGTATTATTTATAATGTGAACAAAGCAGATGGGCCAATTTGTCAGCTGGAAAACAACAGATTGGTTTCTAGGAGTAGGAAGTTTTCAGGAGTAGTAATTAAATACCTCAAGTCCAAGCCTATGTAAAGTTTTGACCACAACTGTGACTAAATGGTGTCTACATGTATTCTTGTGAGATGTTATTGAATGCTTCTGAAATATAAGTGCAGTGCGTAAAGCTGAAATGTGTGAATGGTTTTTGAACCCATTGTAAGCATTCCAATCTGTAGTGACATCTATCCTTTGGAAAAAAACAAACAAAAATGCTAAAAAAATAAGCCTGCCATGCAATGCAAGGGCATTTTTTTGTATCAAAACATGCAAGGTTCAAGTTAGCCTAATAATTGAATGAAGTCATTTTCAAAGAATAGTAATGGATAGTCGATTGTGGAATCTACTTGGCGACTAACCTGGCAGAATTGTGTGCAGTATTTTGATGTCCAATTCCATTATTCTTTTTAAAACATACTTAAATTGTTCATACAATGGAAACTCAAATAAGTGCAGCTTAATTCAGGATAAAACTTATTGCTTGTATTTGATTCATTACCAAAGACTTGAATTTCACTCGGCCTTTGCAATTAAATTATAACTTCTTAAAGTTGATAGCTCAGTATTAATCTTTGAATTAAATCAAAACAAAGAAGCATGAATTGTCAAGACATTTGGTATCAATTATCTCTACTTACCCTCATCCCTTATTTTTTCTGAACCCAACAGAATTCAACAGCTAGAATAAAAGGCCTTTTGTTGACATTAACAAAGCTGCAGGATATCACATCGATTAGCATGTTTAGGACTGCACAAGCTGTTACATGTACACTTGTTTCTGAACTTAAATTTAAATGTCATCTCTGATGCTTCACTTTTTAGTGTTTTCTACTGTAACAACATTTTGTCTGAATTTTGAATTTTCAAAATTCATCAAGAAAACACAAAGTTGGAGGGCTTTATAAATAAACATCATGTATAAATCAATTTAATAACTTATTGGCACAAATTACATGCTTCTTCATTTTTGTATTTAATCAGATGTCTGTGTTATTTGATAAATTTAGCAACCGGGAAAGATGTACAGCTGCATGAAAATGGTGATAAAATGAGGGAGTTGCTGAAGGGTGTGTTATTGACTTGTTTTTAGTTGAATACAGTATATACATGTATATATATGAAGAGCAGTAAACCAGCACATAGTAGGAAAAGGTGGCATGATGACAGTTATTTATAAGAGGAATGAAAGGTATTTTTATGAGATGGGAAATTTTATGAGACTTTAAAAATCTGCATGTATGACTTTTTAAAAATTGCACTGTGTATGTTGTAGACTTTTAAGTTTTATTGAGCCAGTAACAGTAGATTTGTGTGTGATAGATCAACTTGAATTATCATGCCAAACTTAAATTGCTGATATATTTGTTTCAAATCTTCGATGATTCAAAGTCGGAGGCTAGTGTAACAAGCAAGTTGCTGGAAAATGGTGATAAAAATTTGACAAAAAGTATGAAAACAACTCAATTAAATAAATCCCAAATTTGAGAACTGAAAATTAATGGGAGTACTTACAATAGTTTTACCAGTGCTCAGCGCTAACTCCCTAAGTCCTATAATGAACAGCTTGGAGCTTTGAGTACTGCGTAAGTAGGGTACAACTTAAAATAAATTTGATGTTACCGTCAGCCTGTCTTCTGAATGAATGCAAACTTTAATACTTAATATCTCATGAACAACTGCAGGGTTTGGTTAAGGTTTTTCAAAATAATTTTTTATTTATATTACATCAGGCTGGAATCTCGTTTTGTACAAGCAAGAAATTTGTTATGTTCTGTACCTCAAGACAAAAAAGTAGAAAAAATGCATTTACATGTGGAGCGTCAAATGTTAACCGTAATCCGTACCTTCTCAAAGTTTGAAATCTTTCGTAGCCAAGTTTTTGCACTCGAGTTTCCAATGGTTTGTGAAAAATAGGAAACAAACTATTTAAAACAGCATTGGCGGATTTAGCATTGATACGTACAATTTTATGTGCTTATTTTGTGGCTTTTTAAATTGTGTGCAAGAGTTCATTCATATTTGCAACACATTTTCTAGAAAAACATGGTTTCAGTTAATACTTGAGTGCATTTTTGTGAGGTTTATGTTGTGTTCCATTATGTCTATTTATTTGTACATCTTGTATTGATAGTCATGTCACTGCCTGTCTTTGTAGGATTCAGATCTTACTTTTTCAGCCAAAAAGTATAATTACATGTATTGTCCTATCGAGCAGTACTGAGCATAATCAATTCATTCGGAGTAATCCGATACATTCCCTCAGTGAATGGATTGGACTATACCCTATTTTTTTTTCAGGATTCCAAAAAAGCACATCCCTCTTAAAGGAGCTAAATATCATACTCCCTCTATTGACAGGTTATGAAAAGTAACATCCATAACAAAGGGGCATTTCATTAGTCCTATTAACCAAGGATTGGTTCGGTTTTCTTTGGAAACTGAATTGGGCAACATGATAAACAACTCAAATTCCCCCAAAATTAACTGAACCAATTCTTGGTTATGGTTGTCAAAGGGCACCCCTCAGCATTTGAACGAATGCACCCTTAAACCAATAGTAGTGACAAAGCAGTGAATGATCAAGTAAAACAAAGGGTGTATTGTTAAGTATGCATTGTTATAACAGGTGCTGTGCTTCTTGAATAGTGGGAGATATCTCGAGAGTGGAGAACAAAGAAATAAATTTGGAAGGAAAATGTCCAAATAATCAAGTCTGGCTGCATGGATTCTTCTTGTTAAGAGTTGAATGACGAAAGTTTGAAGACAGTACCATCAGTCAGTCAATCCCTCCCTTATGCCAATGGTGTATCGGTACCACTTCATCAGTAGTCAACAATTTCAGTGTAAACTGTTGTGTGGGGACAAAGGACGTGTATTTCTTCTCAATTGAAGAATTCAGAAGAAATTCTTCTTCTCTAAAACCTCCCAACAGTTTTTTTTTCTCAGTTTGTCGCTGTCAGGCCAGATGGCTTAATGTCATTGTCACTTACCATCATAACGAAATGAGAACTTGGAAAACAATTTACAAACAAAAATTGAAATAATTTATCAAAGATAAATATTTACTATTTCAATGACTGATATTAGCAGTTACAGATGTGGTGCACCAAGAAAAGAATTACACCTTTCACAGAAAATTAGACAATAATTTATGAATTGCAGGGTTTCACAGTATTTGATGCAATTTGTAGGCGGCACTACAAAGTGACACACAGGATAATTTCAGCACACCGACAATTGACACATTGTGTGTGGATAGTGGTGTAAATACCATGCACATGTCAATTTATGATGCATCTTGTGCATTGGAAACCATGATTTTATCCTTTGTGTAATGAAACCAAGTAAAAAATACTGGTTCTCATTGATATAATGAACATAAGAAAGATGTACAAATGTACTTTCAAGCTTTTGAGTCCTGCATGAGTTAGGATAATGATACTGAGGAGTTAGCTTTGTTTACTGCTTACTCTTTCATTCGTTTTGACAAGTTGATTTCCCTTAAGCTAAACCACCTCACAATAAATGAAGACATGGTATATTAACACCCTGTTCTTTTGTACTGATCGCCTTAACCTATACATGTACATTGTCAAAGATGATATTACAAACAGTAGGCAGAGCTCTATAGTCACAAGCTTGTTACATTTGAGATAAATCCAGGTGCTGTAATATTCCCACCTCCATGACTAAAACTTATGGAAAGTTTCAATAATTTTTTACGAATTCTCTAAAAGTATCTACCGATATGCCCCGACTTTACATCTGATGACGTAATGCTGCTTGCTTTTAGCCTTATTTGTAATATTTCATTTTCAGAAATGGCTCATGTTTACACCACTGAAGCCTAAAAGTATTTCTCAGCCATGAGCGAAACTGTTTGATCCCAACACGGTTTTTCCCAACGTTTAAAGTCACCCCTACCTCTCCAAGACTTTGGTAGTAGAGCAGACTTCTTAACGGGACTCTTTTACAGTGGAATGTTGGCATGCTTCTTGTAAGGATTGCTCTTCTTCTTGGTAGCAAGGAGGTTTAAATCCCTGCATATCCTTTGTCTAGTTGTACTTGGTCGGATGATGTCGTCAACAAAGCCTATGGAAACAAAGGCAACGATAGATTATCTCCCTGAAGTGTGATAGAGTATTGGGATGTTTCTGAAGGTTCACAGAAACACACTTATCAATGTTTTGTCAGATGTGGCTCTTCATACCTCTTACAGCAGCAGGGAAAGGATTGGCAAACTTCTCAACATATTCACGTTCCCTCTCTGCGACTTCAGACTGACCTCGGAAAATGATCTGCACTGCTCCCTGGATAAACCAAAGCACACATTCCTAATAGAAAAGCAATTTTCTAGCTTCAAGTCAGAAACTTGAAGAGTAAGAAGGATAACATCAGGGCTGAAGATGACTTCTAGGCTTTGAATTTAAAGTATGGTAGTTGTAAAACATCAGTAAAATTGTCTCCTTCTCATACGAGCGAGAAATAAGCACTCACAGAGGTTCACAGTGGTAAAATCTACGGTGGAATATGCAACTTGAAGGTTTTCATGGTAAAAGAAACTAGAAGAGTAAAATGATTGCGGTTGCACCATGTATCAATCTCAAGAAAGAGATTGATACATGGTGCAAACGCAATCATTTTACTCTTGCAGTAAGATGCCTAAAGTTGAAAACAGTTGTGTTGAGCATAATTAAAGATAGAATGCAATTGATTTGAATTGGTATCGCATGGCCACTAGGTGACTGTGGCAACCAACTCTCTGTAGGCCTGCTGGGTAGACGCCAGGTCCATCAGGTGATGAAGCAGACAGACCTATGCAATCTGCTGAACCAAAGTAAGTGGTGAGGACCTGCTGGAATTTGGTGGAGTGCTTTAAATATAAATCAGGGAAATATACAAGTTTGTCTTAGCGCTTACTGCAGCTCCCATGACTGCTACTTCAGCGGTGGGCCAAGCGTAATTCATATCACCACGAAGATGCTTGGAACTCATCACATCATAAGCACCTCCATAGGCCTGGAAAAAAGAGACAGAGAGGCAATCAGGTCTGAACAGACAGGCCATGAAGAGCCGTAGTTAACCGTATTTGAACACACAGACAAACAAAACTTCTTGTAAACATTCCTTTGGCAGCTATCATACCATTTGTCACAGTAAATGACAAGCACATCTCTCATGATCACCAAATGTTACACAGCAGGTCCAAGTGCCCAAGTAGTGTGCTGGATTTCAAGATTAATGTGCCAGTCTGCAGGTTCAAGTGCCAGTCTGCAGGTTCAAGTGCCAGTCTAAAGGTTCAAGTGCCAGTCTGCAGGTTCAAGTGCCAGTCTGCAGGTTCAAGTGCCAGTCTGCAGGTTCAAGTGCCAGTCTAAAGGTTTCAAGTGTCAGTCTAAAGGTGTCAAGAGCCAGTCTGAAGGTTCAAATGCTTTCACTGTGGTTTACACTTCAAGTACATTTCCCATAAATTCATATTCTTCCGTCTTATTTACCTTCCTAGTAATGACCGTTATCTTTGGTACAGTAGCTTCAGCGAATGCATACAATAGCTTAGCTCCATGTCGGATGATACCTCCATACTCTTGTTGAGTACCTGGTAAGAATCCTGGCACATCAACAAAAGTGATGATAGGGATGTTGAAGGCATCGCAGAAACGAACAAACCGAGCTCCTTTGACGGATGCATTAATGTCAAGACAACCTGAATGAATGAGAATGGGTGTGATTTAGCAGTTGTTGAGTCTTAAGAAATACCTTCCCTGATAGCATTCAGTCACTCCGTCGGTAAACTGAACAAATAAACTACAAGTGCCAATCAAATTCAATAAGAGTACCCGTACTATTCATATACTGCATGTTGAGGCAACATGAAACTCGGTGGATCAACCTTTGACTATGAACTGACCTGATGCAACCTTGGGCTGGTTAGCTACAATGCCGATAGTCCGACCACCAACTCGAGCAAAGCCAATCACAATATTCTTAGCATAATCTGGCATGATCTCAAAGAAGTCTCGATTGTCAACAATCTGCAGCCAGAAAAAGTAGAAACTGATGAAATATTTTACAACAGGATGTCCATATTTCTACTCAATAACAAAACGAGCAATGTGGGTAATACAACAAAATTCAATTCTCAAAGATATCAAAATATTCCTCAAGGTGGCATAATAAGAACATCAAGTGCTACTTGTCAACTCATAAGCTGCAACTTGTTCTACTTCCAATTTCTCATGTTTCAATTGCCAGTATTTTCCTCTGGGATCAGGAAATACCTGGGATCAGGAAATACCTGTCATTAAATCTGTTAAATTCAGCAGTTAGATTATTTGAAAATTAAAACAAACAAAACAAGGAAGCAATATTAATGAATATTAACTTACAGCTTGAATGACATCCAAAATGTTGTAAGGTTTGTTTGATTCTGGAGGAACTACGGTGTCTAAAACAGGAACCAACCTGTCACTGTCAAAATAAGGAGAAACAAAATAACAGGCAAGCTATTCCTCTTGCAATGACAGGGGTAAACAATGCAAATGAGTTCTACTTCTCATCCCAGTTACGCTGTGTTCTACTGCTGTATCTTACCCTGGGTCATCACAGGCCAAGATAGGGGCGGGGTCTTGGTTACTTAGGGGGAGGAAGTTGTAGAGATCACGCAGCCTGGCCAGAGCATTGATGTCATTCTCAAAGGCACCATGAGCAACGCCTGACAAGCGGAATGAATAATGCAGAACATATGATGAAACAGAAGACAAAGGAGAAGCAAAGAAGAATTACCAGAAGAAGAAAAAAAAGGGATTAATAAACATCATAAGGCCAAAAACAGGTAATGTAAATGTAAAAGCTTTCCGTACACAAAGGCCACTTTATGGGGAAACGCAAACTTTATTACAATAGATTAGGGAACGTTAGTGATATTGCCATGTATAGCCATCAAAAACTGACAAATAGTGTACAATTAAAAAAACATACTTTTGTGCACATTCTGGTAAAAATCTGGGCCCAAAGTAAGCAGTGAATAAATACAATCAAGTGCCCCTATTGTTCCTTGCAGAGCAAGATCTAATCTAGTGGCTTTATTTACCGGAGACTGAGGTATGAGTCTTGGCTCCTCCCAGCTGTTCATATGTAACATCCTCCTGAGTCACAGCCTACAGAAAAGTATACAATTTCCTTAAATATATAGTATTTTATTTCTGGCCTTTGCAACTAACTTAAAACATCAATTGACTCTTTCCAACTACCAAAATCATGCTGTAAATCAACCCGTGTTCTTACCTTAACGACATCAGGCCCAGTGATGAAGAGGTAAGATGTGTCCTGAAATGAAAACATGTGAGTGCTGCACATTAACATCAGTCGACAAAAAATCAAAAGTGAAAACAATGTGGTTACACATAGAACTACAGGATAAATATGAACAGAAATGAAACATTTCAATCAGAGTAATTTTCATACAGCTGAAATTGATACCTTGACCATGAATGTGAAATCAGTCAGGGCTGGCGAGTATACAGCACCACCTGAAGAAGGAGAAGACAGGAGAACTGATTCATTGGCTGCTTGGTCATCTTTCAATCTTATGCCGTTTCACTAAAGGAGAGCTACAGTATATTTCTCTGTGGCCAACCCTACTCACTATGGCAACTCACCTGCACATGGTCCTAGCCCTACTCACTGCCTATGGCAACTCACCTGCACATGGTCCTAGCCCTACTCACTGCCTATGGCAACTCACCTGCACATGGTCCTAGCCCTACTCACTGCCTATGGCAACTCACCTGCACATGGTCCTAGCCCTACTCACTGCCTATGGCAACTCACCTGCAAATGGTCCTAGCCCTACTCACTCCCTATGGCAACTCACCTGCACATGGTCCCATAATGAGGGAGATCTGAGGGACAACTCCAGATGCCATGACATTTCTCTGCAAAAGAAAGACAGAAATACAAACAAAATATATTTATTTGAGACTGGTAAAGGTTTTTGAGTGCATCTGACATGTAGCTGCACCAAGTTGATTCCCAAGAAGCTGAGATGGTTTCAGGAATGTTTCTGGGCCGAGTACGGGGTAATAATGATATCCGAGCATTGAAAATCTGTCAAATTTGTTGTTATTGGTGGTTGATCCATTGCTAGTTGGGGACGGTGTTGTTTGGCATGTAATTGCAAAAACGGTACACTAGCCACAATGCTACAGAAACTGCCCTCAACTCTACCACTTGACTTTCTTACCTGAAAGATGTCTGCATATCCAGCCAAAGACTCCACCCCTTCTTGAATCCGAGCTCCGCCCGAGTCATTTAGTCCAATGACTGGAGCTCCCACCTCCATGGCTTGGTCCATGATCTTGCAGATCTTACGAGCATGAGCACTGGACAGACTACCGCCATGAACGGTAAAATCCTGGCTGAACAAATACGCCACTCGTCCATTGATCAAACCATGACCAGTAATGACACCATCACCTGGAAACTGACAGAATAACGCAAGATACCAGACCAGTTTAAGTCGTGTTAAAATTGGCTGTTTTCTCCTTGCATAAACCATAGTTGTTCATTCCCAACGCAGTGGTAATATTCTAATTTCCATTGATACGTCAAATACCTGCTTGTCTTCTGCATCCATTCCAAAGTCTGTACAGCGGTGCTCTGCAAACATGTCAAACTCAACAAATGATCCAGGATCCAAAAGTAGATTAACTCGTTCACGAGCTGTTAATTTGCCCTGCAAGTAACAAAACACATGTAAGAAACAGTAGGCCCTAGCATGAGGCAGACTACAGTATGTCAGGTATGTCAAAAATTGGAGTTGGCCTTCCACTTGCAACTTAGGGGAAATGCTTAAAGAAACAATTGAAGTAATAATAAAAAGTCCCCTAAAATGGCTGGTTACCATGGTTACATGTACGTGGGTACACAGTGAAAATCCCCATGCCATGAGGACAAGGAGGAGAAGACTGAAAAGTGTGACAGTTTCACCTGTAGGCCTAGATTCATGCGGGTTTGGTTTGGTTTATTATTCAAAACTAAATAGCAGCCAGAGGCTGAATTACTGAGCATTTTACAAATTTTAAGATTACAAGAGTTATAACATCAACACAAAATTAACCAAAAAAGACAAAGTAGTATTCTTAAAACGATGAACCTAAAAACAATATTAAAAACAAATTACAAGATATTCATCATCCGAGTTAGAGGCCAGTAGGGCATATAAATAGAAGTCATTCTGAACAGCAAAGTGGACATTTACACAATTGATTTAGGATACATATTAAAAATGGTCGGTCGGCAAACAGTAAAAACCCCAGTAAAACATTGCAACGTGAGTTTAAGCAAGGACAGGGACACAAAAAATGGTGAGTTACTATTATTCAAAAGTTGAGTAAAATATATAATATTTACACAGCATGAACAGACGTGAATTACCACGTCTGACCACTGAGTAAACTTGCACGTCCCATTTGAGATCTGACTGGATGAATATTCCTAGCAATTTAACTATGTTGCTGTGTTTAATGGTGATATCATTGAGGGGTTGGCGGGGTATTCTGCAATTGAGCTCTAGCCTGTAATTGACATACACAACAAAAGCTAACTACACCTGAAGAAAAACTTAATAAAAAACCAAGCCTAGGCCTAGTAAATTAGGCCTAGGTCCTACCCGTTTGTGCTGGCCTTCAATTCGTTTCGGACCACCGCCTTGCAAGGCTTGTTGTCTTTTCTTTTCGATCTTGTTCTGGACACCAGCGAGCACGGCCATAGTGCATGGCCTCGTCTGCACCTTGAGAGCCACAAAAGGTCTCAGATACGACCCATTCCTCCAGAAAACATGAGCGAATTTCGACCCAGGTCCCATGTCTACGCACAGCCAGCCAGGCGACTCAAGTTGCATGCACAGTGTACACTTTCACCGGTCAAGCGAGTATGTTTCCAAATGCGGCCGATATGGGGCCTGCATGCATAAACCGTAATACACCTATGCACGAAGTCTGGTTACTTTTTTCAGGGTCATTAAAAGTGCGCCCTCTTTCTGAAGTCACTCCTCGGAGTTGAGGTTTTTTACTCGGTTATTGTAAATGGCGCCCTCTGTGTCGTTCAGGCTTATTTACAACGTTTACAGTCGATAATTTCACTGTATCTATGAGCTGTTAAAATTATCGAAAATAGAATTAATTCAATCTACCAACTGTCCAGCATAGTGTCCAACGCAGCTAGCTATGACTGGAAGTCACACGCACGTCTAGAGGGAGTGGATCACTTTTCTACCTATAATCTTTGCAGGTGTTCGATTGGTCATTGAAAGGTTGTTCCCCTATGCCGCCGCCCACTTTGAACTGTACCGACCTCTGATCCTTTCACTTTTGCGCAGTGTCAAATCTCATATCCGTTACTATTGGTAACTCGGTGGACAGATCATTTTACACCGAGTGACACACTTCCCATCATATTATACGCTATTACGTTTATCTTTGCTATTTCAGATATCTATCGGGCAATTATTATAAGACGTCACAGTGACGTGTGCCATCAGGCGATGCTTGGCACCCTGCCAGATGGATGACAGTTTGCTTTGCTCGG
Organism: Acanthaster planci; assembly: GCF_001949145.1. Next base: position 321,710 of record NW_019091460.1, read on the forward strand.
GTGAAAATGGAGAAGGAACAGAGTTACTAATATCAACTATAACAGAGCGTGCATACATTCAACAATATTGTGCATAAAAATTAATTTATTCAGTCAAGTAATGGACAAACAAAAGGGGAAATGACATTTCACAAGCTATATCATGGGGTGGGCCTGGGAGCTAGATTTAGGTTGGAAACTAAACCTAGGTCATTTCTGAGCTCATTACGTTTTGGTTTTACTCTTCAAGTTCGAATTAAATGAGATTGCTGAAGGGTGCTGTGGTGGTGATCAGGACCGCTTCTCGGAGTCTATTCCAACATGATAAAATGCAATGACAGGCAAAATGTGGGTAAAGTGACTAGAAAAATTGATAGCACAATTTCAACACCAAATTTGTGGGTTACGGCTGGTTATGAATACCTGTGAAGGTGAAAGGGCAGTAATATAGTGCCGGCAAAGGCGATAAGATGTAAGTGTGGGGTGACACAGTGGTGCTTAATGGTAGTAGCGGTGATCGTCATTGTAGTGGCACAGAAAAAAACGGGGTAGTGAAAATCATGACCGATGTGGTCATGATGATCCAGGACACGGACCGCGAGGGCTATTTTGTGGAAACAGGTCCACACAAACAACCAAAATTACTTCATCATTGCACAGTGCAGTTTCCCTCATACAGTATACAATATTAAGGCTGCAGGTCACACCCAATTTTCCTGCCATAAATAATTTGCCTGGTCAAGGACGCAAAACCAACCATCCGACACGCAACTCACGCGACCTGCCTATTAATACGGCCCTTGTGATTTTTTTCTCCAGTGACCCTTTTGATCGAGTAGCCTGGCACCCAGAGTGGTATTTGTACGCGCAACTAACGGCCGGAAACCAGACCCCTCCGTACAGCCACAACGCCGGGGACCAGTATGCAATATGTCTACGAGATTTTGTTGGTTGGTAACGAGAAGGTCGCAGCTGCATGACGTAAGCAGTGGCCAGTAAACATCGATCGTCGCTGATCAATGTAGTAATTTGTGAATGGAGCGGTCTTCACACTGGGACGGAATTGTGAGTTTATTAGCGCCAAAAAGGCCGTCTGGCGGACAAATTCCGGCGTTGATCTTGGGCCTGCTGATAGCAAGATGAACGCCACGACTCTGTATGTCTCTACATGTCGGTATATTCTACAAGCCGAACATAATGACCCAAATACTTGGAGTGATCTTTACCGACGGCTGCCGTATTTGCGACAGTCGCTTTCCTGCTGTGTGTGCGCTGGGCTTCTCAAAGATCCAATGGGTCCGTCCAACTCGACTTGCCAGCACTTCGTTTGCCGGGGCTGTCTGGGCGGTAAAATGCTACTCAAGCCCTCCTGCAGTTGGTGTAAGGATTACAGCATGTTTGTGGAGGTCAAACAGTTACAAATTCTACTCTCTTGCTACAAGAAGTTGTGTGAATACATAGCAGACACACCGATTGCACGGAACCTTGTTGGCGCTAACGGAGGGACAAACAGCCATAGCTCCGGACTATCGATTTTACAAGAAGGGATGGCGATAAACGACAGCCATTATGAACGTAGTAGGTCGCAAGATATCTCAGGGTTTAGTATTGTGGAGTATCTGGCCAAAGCAAGTATGAATTCCACCCAAGGATCGGGGAGTAACTCGGTGCAGAACGGTCATGCAAGTGGCGCAGTGACACCGCACGACCACCCGGAAGTGGGAAGGGAGTCGCAGGGCGTTCTCAACCATACGGAAGCGCTCAATGGCAGTGAAGCGGAACCGTATGTGTCCATTGATGGCACTGTGGACGAATACTCAGTCACCATCAGTCCTAACTCAGACAATAGTTCCTCTCCAAAGATTAAGATTAAGCGTAACAAGAGAATGGAGCTGGGTCATCCCTCTCAGTCCAAACCCAACCTCCATCTTGGGTTGAGCATCGCAAAGGTCAAGCGGAAGTATCAGCGGAGGACCAAGAACCTCCTCCTTTCATCATCAAGCTCCTCCCGGCTGGGGGCATCTAATGGACTCATCGACCTCCACTCCTTGTCCAACAAACCCAGAAAACTCGTCATTTCAGGTCATCGAGCCAAACTTTTAAAAGCAGGACGTAAGCTTGAAATAAAGGAGGGGTGTCGCTGTGGGACAGGGAGTAAATTCCCTGGACTCAACACCTGCCAGGGACATCGCTGTCCATGCTTTGTATCGGAGGTGCCCTGTACAAAATGCCGCTGTAAAGGTTGCAGGAATCCCCTCAAGTCATCAGATGTAGGAGATTAATTCAACACTTATAGCCGCAATGTGCCTAGCAATGGTTGTCCTCTTGAAGATATTTGAATTCGGACATCCTTAGGTCTGAAATGGAGGTAGACACATGATAGAACTAGAATTAACTCCTGAAATTTTTCTTTGGCTTGGTCTATTGATTGGATGCAGTTGCGGCTTTGAGCCGTGTATAGGGGGCTCTTGGTGGAAGATGGGGTTCCCCTGGCATGTGTTATAATTGTTCACTTCCATCTGTTCAGAGAAATAGATGACAAGAATTTCTCTTGACAAGTACATTTAAAAAATAACTTTAACACAGCTTGTTGAGGGGCCAGGATAGATAAACTTAAGGAGGTATCTTTCTCATTGATTTAAAAAAAATGATCTCTTTTTACAAAAAAGCTTGCTAAGTTTGTTTTGCATAATTACCAAAGTAATCACATTAGAAAACATTTTCTTTCCTCATAATAATGCGAAATTGTAGTTTGGCTTCTCCAAAATAAAAATTACAGCCACAACTTCCATCAAATCAAGAACACTTTCTGTTCTGCAGTTTTAATTAGTTGCAGAGTTGTTCACTTAAGCTGATATATCCACGTGTATAAGTGTTTAATTGGTAATTTGCATAATATGTTTTGATCCTTGTAAAATTAACATTTAGAAAATCGCCCAATTTCATTCAATCTGTGTGTTAAGGTACATGTAGATACTAAAACTGAAAAGCAAATTTTGTACACACGTTGATATAAGACGGCCCTTTGAGATCTATTAAAGATGTATAATGCTACTTCGTACGGGTAAAATGTTAAGTTATTCTGGTTACATTTGGTGTACATGTATATTAATTCCTTTTTATTTGTAGCCTTCACAACTAATTTCTATACATTATTATTAACCTTAATAGACCAAAGCATCTTGTTTTAATGATCACTTAAGGGGAATACTCTGTAAAACTAAAATTGGTTATGCAGACTTTGTTTCATGAAGATTTCCTTTCTAGTTTTTTCCCATCCTAGGTCAAACTGTGTACATGCATTTTTATTAGGTTTGCTCGTTGATACTTGCAGTTCAATCATTCTGGTTTCTTGGCTAGTGCATATTCAGCAGATTTTGGCTGTATGACCAGACAGGGGAAAAAGTGCACGAAAATGCTAGCTACGGCTTCAAGATTAATAAGTCGCGCGTCCATTCTTTATCTGAATATGTTTACCTAATTGTTTCCCTCTTTTAGATACGGGGAAGAAATTACATCATGGGATACAAACATATTATTTCAATATTCACCATGGCAACACAGTTCATGTTAATGTAATTCTTGGATGTAGAAATTTTTGGGGTTTGAAAATGTGGAACATTGGACAAGATTTGAATTAAAGTTGAACTTGAGGTTCCAAGAGATGTACCCTTTGTTTACCTGGTTTTTGATGATCAGGAAATGGAAGTCGTTATAGGATTGTTTCGCTGGTAGACAGCGTGAAATGCGAAGACGCCGTCATTTAGTTGTATTTTCAGGGAACATTTCATATTGTTTTGCTTTTATTTCAATTTGTGAATATGCAAATCAGTGTTCTGACTGCAAGGTCAACAATGTCTCGAAACTGAAATATGAAAAATCCATTTTCCTTATTTAAAATTTCGTTTGCTTTTACATTGATGAAACGTCCGCAAAAAAAATTCACAAAAAGTTGCATATTGACGATTAATTCTCGATTGACCACTTTGAGAAGAGTGTCAACTCTGTTGTTCAATTCCGGAACTCTGTACATGTCAAGTTAGCACGAGATTTAAATGAATCATTTTTATTTTGCAAGGAAGCTATTTTTCTTTAGCCGTAGAAATTATAACTCATATTTCTACAAAAAATAAAGTGTCTGTTTTGTAATGTAAATAGAGTGGTTGTATATTGGCGGTACACGGGGACGTCACTTTAATTAAAGTGTACAAAATAATTGGATGCAGAAAATCTCGTGCATAACGCATGGGCAAGTTTCTGAGATGTCTTCATTGTACGAAAACTTCCGTTATATGATGATTGCGGAAAATTAAAGATGGGAAGGTCTTAAATATTTATATATAAAACCCAAGTTTGGGATCTTTCGGTAGTTCTTCGGGTTTTTTCCGTATGGACCCTCGCGTGATCCTGTTAATTTCTTCGAAGCCACCTTTGTATATTTTCTCCCTAAACGATTTTCTCACTAAACGAGAAAGTCGTTATCTAGACTTCTCCCCAGTGGCGTCGTCTTGCGTCATTTAATATGGCAAAATTAGCCCCTATCGCTTTTTGGTGTCTAAGTGTTGCCATGGTTACATTTGCGTTCATGCTTAATAGTCATTATCGGCAGTTTGTCAGGCGATTCATGCTGTTGTCTCGGTCCTTCATTTGATAATAATTCAAGGTTCTTGCGCCCGCTCAATAGCAGGAGTAAATGAGATGGACAACAATCCAGGTAGAAATTTAATCAGCAGGGTTAAGTCACGTTTGAAGCTACGCGAATTTCAGAATTATAGCAATTCATTTAATTTCATATATTTTGCAGTGGTTTTGTTTATTTCCAGTGATCACTTTACCAGCTCCCAACGTGACTACAGGGTATGGGTCGTAATTAAACCCACAAAATAAAATAAATACATGTACGACAAGTGGGAGCAAAATTAAAATCCAAAAAACGTAAACGTGAACTACTGTTTTCCATTACCTTTTATCATTTTAGTAGGATTAACTACGTAATACATGTTATGAACGGAACGAGTCTTTATAGTGAAACGATTAATCAGTATTAATTTGCGAGTGCATTATTTAGAAAAATAGAATGACGGCATTGAAAACTGAGAGCAAATTTTGCAGAAAAAATGGAAAATTCATCAATTACCAAGTGTCTTAATTCTTTAGAGATCAATTATTATCATTCAGCGAACATGGCGCCAATACTACAGCAATAATAGTCAAGCCCCTTTCCAGGCATTTAAAACGAAAACACTTGAGGCTGTTGGGTATTTATATTACAATAACCAGTACAAAGTGCGCGATATTTTGTCAAATATCAAAACTACCGTGGAATGCTATGCCAATTCATTATACACTGGCCCGTAGAAATCGTGTCTGAAGGTCGGAGAGGTCAATTTCTATTTTTATCAGTTCAACACGAGAAGAAATACTTTTCCAGTTTCAATGGACTTAGACGAAAACGGAACTGTTATGCGTTTTATGTTTTATGCATTTGCTAACTGATCATTATTTGATTTCCAAATTCTTGGGAATGAATGGTTGGAAAATTAGGTACATATCAGCTCGGATTGTGTATTTTCCGACACAATGTAGTTAACAATTAACTGATAAGAAAACAAGATCAAATCGCAAAGAATTCAGACACACGTAATGCCAGTGAGCGGCGCCCTTTGAATCTTTAGTGGCTCTTGGTCATCTTCTGCATGTAAAAATATGGGCAATATGAGTATGAAGAACGTAGCCATGTTCTTAACATCGAAGCATAAGGAAATGTCTGCCAGCTTTATTTTCATTTGTTAAGATGCATTCTTGAATTGCTTCAAGTATCATGTGTAAATCCCAAGAACTATTTCTAGAATTTATGGACATTCAAATACCCCACAAAAAGGGTTGAAGCTGGAACCTTCATATAGTATTCGCGGTTTAAAACTGTAGCAAAAAACATGTGTTAGTTGGTCAGGCACCGAGGAATGATGATTGTGCCTTGGTCTCATTTAAAGCGAACCAAAGGAGACACCAATATTCTCCAATAACGAATAACCAACTTAAAAACAAGACATGTGCAAATAGACTTCAAAGTAATTTATGGTTATTCAAGTGAATCGAGGTTATCGAACCTAAATCCTTGGAGTGTTTTCCAGGCTAGATTGGCCCTGCGAGTACCCTGTCGGTCGTCGCGGAGAATGATGGCCATCGATTCTCCGTAATAAATCTGCGCTAGCTATCTCCGCATCAATAATCACCGTCATCGTGGAACGGTAGAAGTGCCAGGTAAATCAGATGCTGCCATGGGTGTGAATGATGCAATTGCCGCGGAGAGAAATTGACAGCCCCGAGGACATTTTGAACATTTCATTCATAAATAAAAATGACAATCTACGTGGTCAAAATGATAAACCATCAAATTTTTCACAACCAAATCTTTTAGGAAATGTGAGGCTGTGAAAGGAAAGTGATTCATTACTGCATGTTAAACAGCCCGGAAAGTGTCTTTTTCGAGCTTGTCTAGAGAATTGTTGGTGTTAGGGGATGGGCAGTAAACATTACACCGAATTTGCCAAGTTATTCCATTGAATTTTGACACGGCTATGCCTGGCTTCCCCCCTCAGGAATAAAGGCAGGGAGGAAAATTCGACGTCGGAAGAAAAACTAAATTTCTTTCTACATCATTACAAAACTCTGTAAGTACAGGCTGGGCTTCCTCATGGAAAGTCGTCAATAAATTTATTCTGTTCACTTTCCGATGACTAATCGCATCAGGTTTATCCTGGGACGTGAGTGGCGTGTTTGCTTGAATGAAGTGCCCTGGCTTGACATTTCGTGATCCGCACATTGAAGACTCGCCATCCGGAGGTCGATCTTCGAGTAACAATTCAATTGAAAATGATAGGGAAAATATCATAGTAAACACCCACATCGTTGCTCACAAACTGCGGACTTACTGTTTGCAAAGTGATCCTAATAGTAGAGTGTTTTCACCGTAATAATACTGCTTGAACTCGTGACCGCGGGTTCTGGTTGTCTGATTTAAATAAAATATTCCCATGTGCACTTAACGGTACAGTTTTACTGGTCTTATCCCTGCTTGTCTACTTAGTACTGCATGCAATACTAAATTTTAGTTTTGCTAATCTACAAATTCAAATATTTTAGTTTCATACACATTTATTAATATGTATATCCTATAACACGGTATATAACACACAAATATAAATGCCTGTGACTGAGTAATCATTGGAGCGATTCCTGATTCATTTCAGGAATTTCTGCTTCAAGCACGCAGTTGATGGGACCACGATGACTTGGCTATCATGGGACGTGGCTGGTTTAGCTTTGAGGGTCATCAAACTCTTAAATTATCACCTCTTACGAGAGATTCAGTGATTGATGCAGTCTGGGCTAATGTCTTATAATCACATTACCCCAAGCGCGTGATATGCAAAAGAACCTAATAGGCTTTCTGCTGATTGGCTGAGAAACCCCCGGGGAGCATGGATTAAAATGGCAAAAGATGGGCAAGAACTAAATTAAATATGACAATAATGGATCGCTCAGAAGGCGCTCTATATTCAGCCAAGCAAAAATGATCAACGCTTTAGGGTGTAATTTAAAACGTGCAAAGTGATATTTGTACATAAGGAACGATCCTCTGCTGTGAAATCTATCTGAACCACAATAACAAATTACAAAATAGCCTCCATATAAAATCGAAAATTAGTCAGAATGAACTTTATGTAAACATGTCTTAGTTTAATTAACTAACGTTCATTTCTGGAAACAAAACTCAAAAAGAGAGCAAGACTACGTCTACGAAGGCGTAGTTTCAGGGACAGATTTTGAAACAATTTAAGCGAACAAGGCCTCCCAGGATGTGGTTGCAAGGAAGCAAATTTCCTGATTCAGTTTACCATTTCCCTTTCACTATATTTAAAAATGATCCGTTCCTCAAACAATCTCTTACAATTCGCATTTTCCCTTATATTAAAACTTCTGAACCCCTTTCCCCTTAAAAACAGCTCTTTCAAACAAGTGCGTATTAGTATTATTTAGTATTTTCAGGCAACACAAAATGACATCAGTTATAGGGACGTGCCTGGAACTCCCCCTCCGCATGAAATTATTTACAGCAAAAGTCGATTTGCCCAATTATCTCGCCACTCACACCGTCAAATCCATCAAACATAGGATCATCAGTTCAGTTTGAAAAACTGAAATTGAATCAGATTGGGATTAATCAGTCATTTATCTCTCTCTGTTGACTAAGGTCACAGACCTCAGCTTTCACATATCCGAGTTTCCAATGGTGAACACTGTCCACTAAAAATAAATTACAAAACTCGTATTTTATTCATCTCAATTCAGTAAATTCAACAGGAGAATGCAGGTCTATTTCTAATATAATAAGCACATAAACCCTCAGTCTTCTTTGAAATCCTCGTGCCAACCTCGCCAACAAATTGTCTAAAAATAAATATTTAATCAGTGATAAAGGAAGATAGTATCTCGAGCCAACTGCCAAATATGTAAGCTTAATCAACTCCACGGAGCCCAACGGTTCAATGTAAACCGTACGGGAAATTAATTTGACTTGCATATGAACCAGAAGAAATTGATGCACTGACTCATAATTATTGAAGAACAAAAAGCGAATGCACCTGCTATTTAAATTACATTTTGTTTTGATTACAAAATTAATTTACTGCAAGCACCACTTCAGATATTCGGTCCAGGACTGTTTTGCTCAAATATATTACACAAACTTGCTCCAACAATCGAAGTGTCATCCCTCTTATCTTAAATTCACGCTCCTTCGTGTCCGACTGCATTCAGTCAGACCGAGGTTATGAGTTTGATGATTTTTATTCCAGGTCTTTGCAAGTTTAGGAGATGTACGGATCAAAGCAACCCTATCACAGATTCACATCGAGACGGGATGACAACAACACCATCAAATTATTTTATTTCCTGGTAGATGAATTGTACAATTGGTGTGCAGTGCCAATCATTTTATTGTCTGACCGGGACTTGCCAAGGTTGAACGCTAGCCCGCTGTATTGATTTCAGCGTTTGGCTTGATTTATGGTCATTTTCACATCTGGTAAAGAAATTGTCCAAATATAGGAAATACAGCTTGAAGGTTTCCTCTAGAATTAACATAATACACACACAGATACATGTATATTACTTACTTTTTTGGTTAAAGCCTGATACCATATAATTCAGTTAAAGTAAAATAGTTCAATGACTGCTTTGCCCAATATCGAAAATGAAAATTGAAAAAGGATAAATTTCAGCACTTGCTATTTCCAATATCCCCGCTCTATTCGCGGTTTCGGTAATAACTTATATAGCTAATATAAGCCTATAGCCTATAGGATGTTACCATGTCGCAGAACATAAACACGGATGAACAAAACAATCAGCAGGCACGATTGCGTATTGATAATAAAACTGCGAAAAACTTTTTTTTCCAACGGTGAGATCATTCTTAACTTGGAATGAAATAGACAAGACAATGAATCGCAACGTCCAAGCCCAAAACATATTTGCTTTCGATGAGTGGCAGAGGTGAAGCAGACGCCTAGACGGCTGTTTCCTGTCTGGGATGTAGGAATTTAGATGGAAATCAATTCTACCATTTACTGCTGCAGCACTGTGCTAAGTTCTCATTTTCATCGGTAAAGGGGCAATTTCTGTCGCATTTATTACCAAAGGTATAATTAGATTTTTTCCCCCAATTTTACGGCCCATTGCGAAGACGTAGTTGAGTTGAAAAAGATTCAAATTTAGGAAGTGAAATAATCCACGTACGATTTAAACTAACCCGTTTGGTATTACTCACTGGGACATTCAGACTATTTTGTTTAATTTGATACTTTGTATATGTTTATTCTAGATTAACGAATGACAAGGAAAGCTTATTATTTCCTACCGACCTGTGTAAAGTGTGGCATTTTACTCTAAGTTGTACTGGCGACAATGTACATTGCAAGCGTGGCAACTAGGACGACATTGAAGATATACCTCACTACGCGTTGAAATCGGCGTCACGTTTACGGGGTACATGGACTGATGTGATATTTACATCAACTAAATATCTTGACCGCTGAGATACCCATCAGTTGCCCATTCATAATATGACGAAGTGGCTCCTGGCAATCGTTTTAAAAATTCATGGTGGAGGTCAGTTTAAGTTCATTCTTCCGTGATACCGTCACGTCTGACTGCGTTATACACGCAGCAGTAAACATAAAGGAATCACTTTATCCTGTCGGAGAGTGAGAACACTTTGTCTGAGACGACAGAAATTGCCAAAACAAAATACAGGAGTTATCGATACAAAATTCCTTCCAAGGTCAGCGATGAAAGAGTGCAAGACCTTAATTTTGAGGACAAGAAATGTTGAAAAAGTTGGTTTTGAGAAAGTGCTATCACAGTTTCTGCATGGAGTTTGTTTTGTTTACTAATCACCATTTATCCTATGGTGTACAACAACCACCAAATTCTGTTTCCAATGACAACAAAATATCCAACTTTAACTCATGTGACTTCTCTTTCAAACCCATTCAACCTCGGAGTAATTTGCTTCATACGTTGTTTTTATCACCCGGTATCCTCCGATGCGTAATTACATGTACATGCAAACACTGAACTATTTTGGGTGTTACAGTGAAGAATTACTCTTGTAATTATTCCTGGCAACAACGAAAATGTTCAACATCACGCCGAATTATTAACAGCATTTCATTCTTTCACTCCACCCCCCCGGACTGGTCACACATGACGCCGCTGTAGGCATGGGAGTCGCGGGGGGGGGCAAGAGGGGGGAATTTTCCCCCACCCCCTTGAAAAAATGGAGGAAAAGGTTGGAAAAACGAAGTCAATAAAAATAAGCGAGGTAATGGGATGAAAGTCAGGGATTGCTTTAAAATATCGCCCCTTGACCCTTTAATGGGTTTATCATATATTATCAGTTCTCATCTGTCGCCAGTTATTATTTCCCATTGCCGGTCAAAAATGGTCCCCTCCCCCCCCAGGAAAAAGTCCTGGAGACGCCCATGGCTTTAGGTTTCGTATCGTCAGTTTTCCTAGGACAATTTTAACTAATATAATGGCTAGTGCGCAGATCGGCACTTTAATTAGAGTTTGCGTGGAAATGCTCCACGCCAGTCAGCACTTTGCACTGTGTCAATACTCCATTGTCAACTGAAGGGTTTCTATTCCACTGGATATTACCCAGACTCCCAAGGGGTTTCATTCCGACTGCAGAGCTTGGACCCATAGCCTTATATTCACGGATAACCAAAATGTAATATTTCGAAGAGCTAACTCAATAAAAGTATAGATATTGTATTTCCATTTTCATGAAAGCTGACCCGGCACGTGAGGTTCGAGACACGGGTCACAATGCTTACATCTTGCTCCAACGTACGGAGAACCTTATAGTAACCCTGAAAACACGAGACGCGAGCTGAAAATTAACCAGCATTCTGTTTGAATGAGAAAATGAAAAACAATGTATTGATTGCTTCTTTGAGGAGCTTTTTTTCAAGTAAAAGCCAGACTATATCCAACGAACCAAGCTGGGAAACTCTACCATAACAATCGCAGTTCTCGGCTTCTTGAAACAAAATCTCTGGCTGTTGGAGACTTGAGTCGTTAAGCGCTCAATAGATCTACTAAACAAACCCTGCCCTAGAAAATCGCTCTCCTAAATATTTACTTGTTACCCCCACGCGCCCCTCTGTAGATCTTTGAAATAACTAAGAGTTTAGGGTCTAGTTACGCTAGCAAACCAACCAGGAATAAAAACAAACTGAATACCTTCACGGATCGTAATTATTCACAATCGTCTTAATTTTTATTCGATTCTAGTTTTCTCCTCCAGATAGCCCTCTTTAACATTTTTCCACTTATGGTTAAAATTGGAGAAGGTGCGAGATGTGCGCGGATTGATCGGTAAGATTGAGGCCAGGACAGGCGAGGTCCGTTCCCACCTCATCGCATTACCATCCCGCCATATCAGGTGACAGAATAGACCGTCACTGATAGAATTAATACCTCATCGCATCCACGACGTCCCGTGTATATAGCCAGCCACGGCACGGATTAGACAATCAGGTTACCATAGTTACAATAGAGTCCACTCGTGCAATGCTAAGAGCTTCAAAATGGCAATTTATCTCCGGTTCGTGACGCTCCTTTTTCCCCTCAACAGAAACCAGGAAGCGAGCGCAAGGAGTTCCACCCACGCACGCAGACGATCGATGGATGACTTCCAAAGGGAGGTCATCGTGGGTCCCGCTCCGTGGAAAGCCGACAGAAATTAATTTCAAGGTACCAGCGAGAAAGTGGCATTTTTATTTTCCAAGCGAGATCCGGTTCAGACGATAATAGGATGTGACGATAAGAAGGAATACTTCAAGTCAATTTGGGCGCCAAATGGTTCTTGTTCCTTCAACTGTTATTAAAGGAACTGCCTGATTCTTGTCAAAGGCATAACTTTTTTAAGCTTACCAAATACACGTAACACCTCAAGATACCAAGACACAAATGGCACTTTAACAAGATCAACATAAAGAACTATTTACTGTCGGCGTTAACTTTACTATTATTCATAATGCATAACTCAGTCATATGCAGGAAATAATTCGTTCTCATATTTAAACTCCACAAAACAACTTCAATGGCTTTTCCTCCTATACGTTCCTCTTGACGGAAACAGGAAACAGGTGACGGGGAAATCTCAGACGAGTCTAAATCAACGACACTGTGACGATTTCAATTCATATCGAGGAGCAAGGATGACGAAGCGTGTGTATTATGAACGAATATTGGAAAAAAAATGATACACAGACATTTTATCAGTTAATTATAAACTTGACACTTTGACTGTAGGTCTACTACTACTTTGTAAGGATGGGTTTAGGATACTGCAAGGGAGGTATATAGCACTGTAACCCCGTTAGGCAGCCAGACTCAGAAATAAGCAGGCCATGGCAAATGAATGATTTGTATTAATTAAAATAGCAACGATCAATTCAGTCGTTCATAACTTGAAGGATCACCAGAACCCTTCTTAATGATCTCTTAATGAACTCTCTGTTCCATGCTTCATCTGTGCCTGATGGTTTACCCTGGTCAATAAGCAGTCATCGCCTCTATCGAGGTAAACATTAACCAACCTCTTTTGGTAAACACACACCCATCGTGGATGATTCAACCTAGATTGTATGGTCTGGACACTGGAATTTGATTATAAAAACCATTCCCATCAATCATCATCACCCATCAAGTCTTCCTTTGTCTATGTATAAAGGAAATCAGTAAAACGTGTAAGGTTTTTATAATGTGTTCTGAGATAAATACAATGCGGAATTCTCTCTAGATTTTGTAGCGATGTTTGATAGTCCAATCCATTTTTAAATTTCATTGCGTTTTACAAACGTTTAAAAGAAAATAGATAATTTGATAGTAAAATTCATTTACGCCATGTCGTGTAAACATACGTCAATGCAATCTGAGACAGACAACACGAATCCGGATACCAAGACAATTGAATCCTCTTTATTTGAAAGATTCCAACTGGAAACTCTGACTTCAGCCATCCAACTTCCAGTTGTCGATGAGCTATTTAAACAATATGCCGTTTACGTTTGCATAGGAGTGTAAATAACGACGGCAAGTTGAATCCAACGAAAACCTGATGGTCTAACAAATAGAACCAAGCCAATGTTTCCCCTCATCATTAGAAATTAATTACAGCCATTATATTCAACAACCTGGGCCTACAATTCTACATTGGCAAGCGCACACAGTACAGGCAATGACAAAAACCAAACAAAAAATACAAAATTTTAGAAACTCACAGTAACCAATTATGCAGCACATCTTGAAAATGACCATCACCGAAGACCGATTAAGTTGCGTATCGCAGTCTTCTATGGAAGACTAACACGGGTACAACGAAGATAACTGGATCATAAAATTACAAGTGACGTGTGTTCACTGAGCCTCTATGTACGGAACAAAAACAGAAGGTGTCAAGTGATGTGTGGACAAATTATTGCCATAATTGTTATCCTATTTTTTTAATTCAGAAAGATCCCAAACCAGGAAACAGGAAACACGAAACCAGATCAACTCAGCTCAACAAACTTATAACCTTTCTCCAGTAGGTTCTTTCTTTTAAACTTTATATTTTAAATTCAGGAACATGGGCGAAAATCCTGTCAAAATATCCGTCGACGAGCTGACATTTATAGAGCAAAATAAACAATCGACTCTTACTGTTATCTTTGGGATCATTTAGGCGCGCGCCATAAATAATGAAGCACTCACGAAGCTGATGCGGGAAAGCGCGGGCAAATGCAGCGTGAAATGAACCAAGATTTAATGTCATACCGCAGAGCGTGAAATGTGCGACCCAATTTGCACTCTGGGCCTTCGAGTTTTCAACCTTTTGAATGACGAGACTTGACAAGGCAGAGAATTTACTGAGACTTACAGTTCGGTTATTAGAGTCTGACTTTCTTGGCAAGCAAACCGTGTGATACGCACGGCCGTGTTACGGCAAAGCCAAAGGTAGTCTAGATACATTTTACATAATACGCTGTACGGAAGTAAACGGTTTTATATGAACTTTCAAAGTTGAGAATATTCAAGATGAGCATGCGGTCGTGTTTGAGTATAAAAAATATACCCCCCCCAAAAAAAACCCGCTTGAACTGCCAAGTGTGTTGAACACAACACTGCCAATGTTATAAAATGTTCTTCACTGTCATTTTCTGGGGCGAAATTGGAAGGCAATGAAATACATCCACCAAACAATCGCCAAACGTTTGGGGGGGGGCAGGGCAGCGTATGGTCTATGTATATACATAATGCGTTTTCCGAAAGGCATCCTTAAAATACCCATTTCTTGTGTTCATTGTCAATTTTACACGTAAAAATACCTTATGGGAAAACCCATGATTTTCCATATTTTACAAGAAACTGTTTGAAAAATCCTGACATCAGCAAAGATCCTGACAGATCTTGCAACTGAATTCAAATCAATAGATCTTGGACCGCAAGATTGAGGATAGCGGTAATGGGTACAATCAGCAATCCAAATCGAGTTCTGCATTCGAGTGGAAAATTCAACAAACTATAACGATCCAGTTTCACCAGTGATCCTTCTGACGGGACGACAGAAAACTTTAAAAATCATATTTAAAAAAATCACCCAAAAAGTAATAATCGTTTCGGTGCCAACATTCAATACACGGGTAAGACCATCTCTAAAATAGGACAGAAGAGGTGACCGCGTCAAACAAGCCTTCGATATCCTCAGGGGCCCTAACGGTCAAATCCTATCACGTCCACTTGTTTTCCAAAGAGAGATACCTCAGCTACTCCGTGACGATATAATGACAACAATACGGGTCATTAATATTCATAGCTAATAACGTCCCGCGTAGGGTATAACAAAAAACTAAAACTCATGACACTACGACGGCGAGAAAGGTTCCCTCAGCTTTCCTCGGAAGCTGAATTTGAGGAAAATTATTTTTGCTTATTAAAATGACTTTCTTTCTTACTGGCCCAACAAAACATATTTCCACAGCGCTCCTTTTTGTACACTTCATCAGCACAGCTACACATTTTTGTCAGAAAATCAAACAAAATGATGTTCAGCAGTAATAAAAAATGATGCAATACGATACACGAGTACGAAAATAATCTACATCCATAATAAATCCGTTGGCATCCTGCCTTTTCTTGTTTAAAAAAAGGTAATAAAAATCAAGGTCGTTTTCAATCCAGGACCTGTAACAAAGATTAAAGTTTACAAGGAAAAACCATGCTGATCTATCGTAGGCCTTTTAATTCATTTATAAAGAACAGTTCGGCTTTTTAAGTGTTTCGTGTGATTTTATCCGGATTACAGAACAAAATGAAAATACATTCTAGTATCTCTTGCTTACGGTAAGGCCTGGATCAGTGTGGTGATAAAAGTTAATGTGGTGAGAGGCTGAATGGGAGTAGGTGTACAGTCAGGTGGGTAGGACATCGTCCATATCCACATTCCTTTTTCATTTAGAACTTCGCAAAGAGACGTCATACGTCGCCAAGCAAACGTCCATCGAAACAAAAGGCAGCATAGGACTCTCACACATGACCAACATTTCACCAAGTCCAGTGGGTTCTTGTTTTTTTAATTCGGGAAATATAACAGTATTCCAATTTCACTGCACGCTACGCCTTTCCGTGCTGGCAAATTGACAACGGTAAAAAAAAAAATCCCGGGTGCTTTGTCAGTCTTACACGCGGGCAAACAAACAAGAGAAGGAAATCGCGGCTGAAAAAATCCCATCCCTGTGTAAAAAAAATTCTTTTCAGTGGTTCCTCCTGCGGATCTAGAGGAATAATAACACCCATTCAATCAAACAGATGAGTTTCGATAATATCAAAAATTATTCTGGGGAGTTTATACTTAAATAATTTATATATACAAGCACAAACATGTTCATGTTATATATATACAGCCCAGGACAGCCAGGAAATAGCCTGGAAAGTCTAAGCTTCAGATTGGCATCATTACTTGATACCACTAAATTGATGAAGGCACCGTTTATAAATATGTTCGCTGTTTTCATAAGAAATTTCATAATTTAGCAATAACTAATCATTGCACAAAGCGAATAAATAGAAAAAATGGGGAAATAATTGAAATGAATGAAAATTAAAATGGATTTGTTACAGTTGCTTCCCGACCGGAGGCGGGGGTCAAACCCAGCCAATGGCAAATGAAAGTAGCACACCATCTAGAACTAACTAAACAAACTAGGCAGCAAACCAAGAAATCCACCAAGAAACAAGAAGGAACAAACAAACCAACAGACTGACAAACAGCTACTTTGGGTTTTGGCATTCAAACCGAATCCATCTTGTGAATGACAAATGGCATTAAATGGGCCTTACGTGACCTCATTTTTTCAACCAAAAGGTGAGCACTCAATTCAGCAACTATCAAAGTTCCGGTTGACTTCGTCTGCACTGACCTGTGTCAAAGCCACTGCATTATTTGCAACTAACAATTCTATTGAGATCTAAACATCCATGCTACAGCACTATCCAAGCATAATCTCCCCTTTCCCTGGCATTCTCAAGGTTGATACAAACGACCTGTGTAAAATGACAGCTTCAGGAACATTTTACCAGCTGATTGCAAAATATCCAATTTCATTTTGTTTGCATTAGAATTTTCTTATTTAATCTGAGACAGCCTGAATTATAACCATGTGTTATCAATTGCATTACATAAACAACCACAAAATTAATATTCCACTTTGTATCACAGGCAACTGTTTGCCGTACTGGCTCAACAGGAAAAAATCTGTCTTTGAGCATACAGAGTAAACCGTCTCTGATAACACAGCCGAACTAACGAGTTGGTGCAACAGGGCAGGTGTTGTCTACAACACTCTGCAGGAACAATGCCAATTGGGAACTGCCATCAGGGAGATTTGCCAAGATCATTATATGTGTGAGGTGCGGCATAATTCTTGGTTAACCTTAACTGATCTAGGGCAATAGATCCCATGCAGTTGGTACTTGGTAACAGTTCCTTCAGTGTGGCAAGGAACCATTGAAAAACTGTGAAGTGCAATCCTTCCATAGACAGAATGTCATCATGGCGTTGGATTGCTCCGTAGGCAGACAGCTAGACCAGTGGTGTAAGGTTCTGATCCATGTCGTCGCATTTGGTTGGTTCTTTGATCAGTGGAGTCAAAGGGGCCACAGCGTATTGTAAAATGAAGAGATTGCCAACATAAGACATGACAATTCACTTGATAGAGCACTTGTCAGGAATTAAGAGGTTACAGGCTCTTAACCCACTCAGGTAAATCTCCAGGTTAAAAAAGATTAATAAATCGCAGCTTCTTTATTCTTTGGCTTTTACATGACAGACCTTCTACAACCCCTTTTTTCATTAAGATGCTTTTCTTATTCTTGTTTTTAACGGCACAAATCTGATAAGCACCTGCGTCCAGCTTACTCTACCCTGTGATCAGATAAAAAATTGCAATCTTGAAAAAAATTAACAAATTCATTCGAATTTATCAATCATAATCTCTGACAACCCGTACACCTTGATTTGCTTCACTTGCTTTGTTACTTTTCAGATGATCAGTTGAATATGTACATTATTAATTGACAGGTGTATGTACACTGTACATTATGAGTACGTCAGAGTGGTATGCTGGATTTGAACTCAATGCCGTCATTATTATTGCCCACCCATTTATTATGCTGTGGGGGTTCCGACAACTTTATCTTCTGTTGGAGGTCAACGGTCAAGATCTCCTCATCCTCTGGCTCAAAGTCATCTGGGTAGTCTCTGTGAATATGACCAAAAAGATATCAATGACTAAGTGACATTGACAGCATATCAGAGGAATGACCACAGCAACTTTGCTAATGCAATGAAATAACCAGACATATCAATAAACATACTTGCTAATGAATATATATGACACAGGCATGAGATATCAAAGGGCTACTTACACATCTTGAGGATTGTCGATTGATAAATATGTACATGTATGAGGTAAAATAGTCAGTGCCACTCATATCTTCAAGACTGCCGACTCATAAATGTGTATGAGGTATAACAGTCAGTGCTAGTTACATATCAACAGAACTATTTGCCATGAATATGTAAAAGTTATGACATCGCCACATACATCCTCAGGACCACTGATCATGTGTATGCATGAGGTATATTGTCAGTGCTACTTATATATCTTCATGACTATTAGTTCATGAATATGTATGAGGTATAACAGTTCGTGCTACTTATGCTTCTTCAGGCCTACTGAATCATGAATATGTATGAGGTATAATAGTAAGTGCTATTTACACATCTTTGGGACTGCTGATCATGAATATGTACGAGGTGTAAAGGTAAGCACGACTGACACATCATCAGGACTGCTGAATCATGAATATGTATGAGGTATAGTAGTTAGTGCTACTTACACATCTTCAGGACTATTGGTTCCTTGCTGGGTTTCTTGAGCTCCTTCTTCTGCAACTAACAACTCATATTCTTCAGCTGCATATTTCTCCCAATCCGAGGGTTCTGGTTCTTCATTCTCAGCATCCTAGACACAACAGGAAGCAAATGAAACAAAGCATGAGGAAAGCAACGGAGCATGTCATTCCTTAGTAGTCGATGGTGACTGGTCTCTTGTCTCATTGTCTTCTTGCAAGAATTCACATCAGTATTATGTTCCTAAAAAGCCTTCGTGGAGTGAGTAAGGACAGCATCTGGCTCAAGGGAGCGCAAGCTTTGTACTCCTTGGTGAAAAATGAATCAATCTAGAAAGGAAAACTAACACTTGATAAGCAGATTGATGACTCATACGCTCTTATAATATTCCCTGGTGTGGAAAAAGCAAACATGGTAAAATGGATAGCCCAAGGACATGCAGAGTAGCAGGAACCAAAACCAATTTCTTGTAAACATCAAGACTGAAGCTATCAATCACAAATGGTGCTCTACACCTTAAACACGTTAATAACACTCGTCTCTCTTACACAGAAAAATTGAGTGAGTTTCTGATAATTTGTTGCCTCTGAAAACTTCAGGGGTTGGAGAGTAAGCAATGAACTATCTCACCCTGTTACAGGCAAACGGATCTCTCTGTTCATGCTCCAGGTATTTCTCTAGATTGAACAGCGTGTCATAGAAGATGAAGGCTAGCTTGCATTGCTTGAGGTCTCGCAAGGAGATCCGATCAGGCCGTTGGGGCTTGACAAGATCTAGGAGCTGGGAAGGAAAGAGGAAAATCATCAAATCAGAATGGGGCAGGAAGATGTTTTGTCATCTCTAAGAAAGAGACTGGTTCTCAGACTGGCTCTTTCAGGTATTGACTACACGATGAAATCTGTCATTGGATCTATCTTGACCCCCAACTGGTTAACCCTCCACAGGACTTGTTAAATGTTTCTCGTTTGATTGTTAGCATAAAAAAAACTGTATTCAGCCATGAATCCAATAGGTCTGATCTCAAGATAAATGCATAAAATGTATACTTCATCTAATTGAAGAACAGACATCACCCACCTGACACAGGCAATCTTGGAATGGTAAAGTCTCAATCCCTAATGCTTCCATTTTACTGATCTGTTCTTCATAGAAGTATTCCAATTCATACATGGAGAGGAAACCATCTCCATCCATATCCATACAGCGGAACCAGTATTCAATGCTGAAACAGCCAAAGCAAAATAACATTTAATAGTTTGTTACAGTTTTGATGATGGCAACATGGTGCTTACGTGACTCTTTGTACAAGTGTTGACACCTATCGAGGAACTAGGTAACGATTATTCTGTATCGTCAGGCGAAGACATTAACCTAATCAGTCTCCTTACAGGTGCCAATATGCAGTTCTTGAAGGGGAGGAGCGATTGTGATCAAATATCTTGCATAGAGACAGACGCGTAGTGGCACCTTGATGTGATTCAAACCCACATGGATAACAATGCTCCATTGATTATGATTTACTTTCTGGAGGTGTTTATGTGGCAAAAGATTCACCCCAGGATAAAAGGAAGTGGCACACATGTAGACAAATCACTACTGACCTCATTGGTGTCTTCTTATCTTCTTCAGAGATGATGAATGCCACAAACTCAGCATAGCTCATCCGACCTTCCCTTACAGACTCAGGACTTGAAATGAAATAAAAGAGTTACAGAAAAACTGAATAAAGCAAATGGCATATGGTTTTAGAAATGATTTACAATAAATCTACCAAAGTATTAATTCATTTCTCAATCAGCGAATGTATTCATTGCTAAGAAATCCATGAATTGAATTATTATTTACCTGAGTACAGCGCCAGGGGAAAAGATCCTGTCTATGATCTTGGAAGAAAGAGCTCAAAGAAGAAGCAGAATTAACTTTCTAATTAATTTGAAGAAGTGAAGATAATGTCAATTTTTAAGAGGGAAAGGCACGGCAGGCAGCTTAAATGTAGTTGTGGCCACATGAAAAAATAATTAGTTCAGCATCAGTTCCCGCCTCAACAAATCTTGGTGCATATTTTTTTTATCTGTAAAAGTTGTCTTTTCTGATGTTCTTAGCCATCCCTCGTTGTTTCTACAACACCCACAAATTCTCGTGCATGCACAACATGCGACTTAAGTGCATACACACAACGTCATGTGCACTTCTGTAACGAGTCTGAAGTGAGCATGGCACTTTTGCTCCGTGGTTGTAGCAGTCCAGATCAGCATTCATACCAAAGTATTTAAAAAAACAAAACAAAACAAAACAAAAAAAACCTCTTTTTTTGCAAATACGACTGGTGCTAAACATTTTTTTTGCAGCCTAATATAAGAGGATCTTTCCTACATAGCAATGTCCAAATATTTTCATGGTGCTTTATGTGTAAATAAATTTAGTTAGTTCACTTTGATTCTAAATGTCCCAGAAGACTGCAACACTGCCCTCTATTGATGGCTAAATAAATACTGCAGTTGTTGAATATGTATAAACACCACAAAGGTCGGCTTTGACAGAACAAAGAGTTACCATGATCATTGTGTCTGCTAAGATCCTTCTTATCAATGAATAAGTCGTGATCAGTGTCCAACTCCCAGAACTTGCAGTAGATGACATAGAAGTGTTCATAGGAGAAATAATCTAAGATCTGATTGATGTCATCTTCCTCTTCAAGAAGTGCAATGACCTACAACCAGAGGATAAAACTGTGTCATTGAACTTGTACATCTTTCTTGGAAATCTTACAAATGAAGTCTTTCTCTTGGAAACCTCTCTTAAGTTGAGATATCAATGTTAAAATTATGATATAGTAATACTATGGTGCCCTAGTTGTCCATACTAGCAGTAGATGGTCAAATTTTATGAGGATGTGGAACACATATCACAGCCCTGAAAACTGAATGACAACAGATGTGTGTATCAGGAATTAGCCCTAACCATGCTGAAGCCAACAAGGTTATGCAGGATTTCAATGGTCCCTAGGGGGTTAACCATGCTGAAGCCAACAAGGTTATGCAGGATTTCAATGGTCCCTAGGGGGTTAGGGCTAATAGAAGAGAGAGACTCACCGACAGCAAGTTGCTTTTCCTGAGTTCTGGTAGCGTTATTCTACCATTCCATGTTCTGTTGACGCAGTAAAATATTCTCGCTATCACCTGATGGACAAGAAGACTAACATGTAATTTTTTTCATCTCCTGTGCAGTTACACTCTCACTGTAAATTAACTTCCATCATTAAGTCATAAATGCCTTTAGTCATGTTTCTCTGAGTAATAGTGGTATGTGATAAAAACGTGATGTTAATGAAGATCAAGTTGAATAACAGTTGTCTTCGACACTGATGAAGAGATGCTCTACTCAATGAAGTAATCCAAACACTACCACAACAGTTTGAAGATTTCAAGCTAAGCTCAATCCTGATCTTGAAAATGTCTCTGTTTAATCTTTCATCAGAACAGACAAATATTTTGTATCAGAAACCAATGGATGAATTCAATTTTATGGATGAATCTCAAATCACATGAAATCAAAATCCTATTCCACTAGCCTGGCTGCTATCATTTGTTCATAACGTCATCATTCCATGTACTAGGCACAGTAATAAGAGCCTGTGAATCAATCACTGGATGACATCACCACATGTGCAATGGATGATTATCGTCAATCTAGTCTGCCCTCATGAATTTCAGTGAGGCTATTGTCTGAAGTCACTCCTTCGACACTGTTTGAACTCTACAAGGTGAGGTGTTTGACTCACGCCCAAGTGATAACATCAATCATGGTATCCCCATCAGGGGAACTGTGTGTGGTGCCATGGTTGAAGTATTAATACATGTCAAAGAGTGAAAGGTTAACTACTGTCTGACCTCTGACCTTTGATAAGCTCCCGGTCTAAACCTGGGACCTGTAACAGATCCATCAATGCTGCTCCCTGTTTGGCTCATAATCAACAAGGGTGGATTGTTGGAAATAGGTTTGGAAGGCAAGAAGCTTTTTAAGGAGTGTGCATCTGTGGCCTTAACCTTTTGACCTTTGACCTCAACAGCTGCATTTTGATGTCAGGACTGGGTATGTCTCATCCATTGTGATGGGCACAGCAACTGTACTATGACCGAACAGGTTAAAAAAAAGAAATGGGGGGAGGAACTCCAGTCAAACTGACATGTTAACGTACAGGGAATGTGATAGAACACACACATGAAAGCTTTTACTCCGTCTCCAAGACTGGGTTTTTAACATGTCATCTTTTTAAACTCAGAGTTAGAACTTTTGAGAGTAAGAACTTTGAACTAAGAAGGCCAGTTTGGAAGCATCTGACGATAATATCCAGACCAGGTTGGCATACTCCACCAAGATCACCATAAATTACATCACAGAAACCAGACAGAATGATTGGAATGGTCTTTTTCACTATTCCTAAACATACATGCATTTGTGAAAAACAATCAGCACCAAATCTGATCTGGGAGTATGCAGGCCAACATGGGACAAGAGGTATCAAGATTCCTTGCTTGTCCTTTAAAGAGGCCAAGGTGATTGAGAGTGATAAAGCTATCTATGCTAAGCCTTTAGTCTGTACTTATGCCTAGAGGGATAACTAACCAATCTCAGGGGACTCAAAATAGATCAACAATCATCAAGTCAAGATGCCCTCCCAACATTCATGTAACCTGCACACTCATTGGCTGAAAAGTTGCCAAGGGGTGGGGCTTCAGTGCTGTCACTCTACAGATGATAGATTCTGATTGGAGAACATACTAAAGGGAGAGTTTTGCAATGATCACCTGACAGAAGCTTGGTTTTGATTGGATGATTTAACGAAAGGGTTAACTGCAGAGATTTGATTGGTTAATTAAGTAGTAAATCAAGGTACATTTGAAAGAGAGTGATTTAAGAAACTCAAGCTCTGTCTAGGGAGTGGCAGTCATTCTTTTCAGTCTCATGCACCAGATCGAAGAAACAGCTAATGACTTCCTCTGCTCATCGCTGAGTAAGGTGTCACACTACAAGGAATACTACACTTCCAAGATTTAACAAATTCATTTCAACAGTGCCAGTTTGTAAGTACCAACACATTTGTGAATATTTTCCTTGAATGGTTACGTATGAATTGTTAAAACCTATACTAAGGCAGTTTATACAAATCTACAGGATTACAGGCACAAGAAGTTGGGGTGCAGAAGCAGTCTTAATTTACACCTGTAGAGTTGAAATTTATGATAAGTCATTATGCATACTGTGGTTTGCCTGTGATAAGGCAGCAGCAAAAACAAACACCAACAAAAAGCAAAATAAACTTGTTGAAAAAAAATGAATTGATGTCAGCCAAAAGCCAAAAAACCTAAGATGCGTGTATTATTCTCTAAAGGTCAGATGGGATTTTTCTGATGTTTGCTAACGAGGGTTTTATATGGAAATAATTTAAAACATTTAACTCTCAACATTCCAATATGTTGAATTCTTTTCTATTTCAACTCATAAACAGTAATTATTTCTGTCTCAGTTTCTGTAAAGTCTTCTTTTTTCATTAACTATTGGCACAGTGACAACACCCCACACCGTTCTGAGCCCATTCAAGATGGTCCCCAAGACTTTATTGATTCTGGCCATCCTACCTTCCCTCATCATGGCCACGCCCCTACCGGAGGACCCAACATCAGGTGGGCATACACAGGAAACTGATTCAGATGTGGCGGAACACCCAGTGACAGATGGAATGAGGGACAATGTGACACAGGAACAAGAAAGCATGAATAGTGAGGGCATCACATCAGCCTTTGTATCAGCCTTGGTGACAAAAACAGTGACAAATGAGGTAAACAGCTCACAGCAGCTACGCATACGTCTCAATACAGAAGCACCATCAGTCCCCACCGCTGTCATACCAAGCGCTGCCAATTCAACAAATGGGATAACAAACATGGTGACGGACACTGTGACAGAGGAATCATCTCAAGTGACCAATGTGGCATCCATGACAATTGATATGGTAATGGAACGTCCATCAGAACCTACATCTCGGCATGAAGTCACATCCTCTGAGTCTTATTCTACTCCTCTGCACACAGGTGCAATAGACCCCACTGAGGAGACAGAATCAGACCTTGAAGACAGAATCACAGAGCATCTCTCAGAGATACCACCCATGGAGCACCTTCAGACATTATCCCTGCAGCCTCTTGAGAAAACTGTGGTGGAACAGATGATGACATTCCCTGCTGATCTTCAAGAAACAGCTCTGAGTCATCAGATACAAAATGTTACACAACAGGCATTGACTGCTGGAATGACAGACCAAACACTCGGCAAAACAATCTTCAATAGATCCCATACCACTTTGATTCAAGCAACATCTCAAACCCAGCAGCTGGATTGGAATGAGAATGAAGGTGATATTAGCCAAACCCCTATCCACACCTCCATCCCAGCCTCCCTTCCAACCCAATCAAGAACCGTAGATTCATCCCAGTCATCAACCCAAGCCCAAATACTAACGCAATCTCCAACAGAAACCCTCATCAAAATGCTTTCACCAACCTCAACAACAGTGACCCAAACTCAATCAAGACAGGCTCTGAGCCAAAATCTAAACCTAACCCTGGCATCAAACCAAACCTCTCTCCCAACCCCAGCAGCAGATCCTATCCAATCTCCAGTCCAAACAACCACTGAATCCTCAAGAACTTTCCCAACTCTGACACCAACCCAAATTACAGAAACACTAACTTTGTATGACAAACAATCCACCGCACAGACCCCCTTCCAAACTCGTGAGCAGACCCCAACACAATCAATCCCACAAACATCACCCTTTGCCACGCCTTCCCAATCTCATCCCACCACAAATGATTCCAGTCTTGCTACCGAGACAGAACGGTCAGAGAGCAACACCCAGGTCATAGTTCAAATCATTGTTGATGGTGCCGAGGTAGGGCCTGGTTATGTAATCAATGGTATTAATGACAATGGGAGAATTGAAGTGCATGTCTTTGTAAATACGCTTCCCCATCAATAAGAGAGTTCTTATATCAAAACTTACTGTTTGCCAAGTAACTTACGCTATCCATACACAGTAAATGTTTCCAATTTTGTTTACATGTTTCAAACACTTCTAGCCATCTGTCTCTGTTTGCTACGGAACAAACTCCATTTAGCTGCTATCCAGCACTCAATGAGTACAAGTATGAAAGACCTATACGTTGATTTCAATTCAACTTCACGCATCTGAAATCTTCTTAATATTAGTTTTTCAAAAAGATTGAAAATTCAAAACAAATTTGTGCCACAAATGTGCTGAGTTACGTGATAGCTACCGGTATGTATGCAGTTTTCATGTTCTACCTGTACATGTGGTTTAAAATAAACAGCAATTGACACATGTTACTACTTATATTCAATTGCTCCAAACCCTATTTTAAAGTTAACTAGTGTCACAACAAAATCTTTCAAAAACCAACCGACTCACAACAGTCTGATCAACAAATCCAGTGTTGTACAAGAAATGATGCAAATGTTCAAGAGAAAACTGTCGATAAGTGAGTGTTACCATGGAACCGTACTTACTGTATGTATATATCTGGAATGGAATTCTGGGGCATCAAGGAGAAAGGTGAGGCCAGGATGAGAGTCAACGACCTCCTAATAGAGGAAAAAAAAGAGAAACAACAATAAAAGAAGACTATAAGAAACTTGATGTAAGAATGTTGATCACTCAAATCTTGTGAATTCTTCACAACTCACAAACAACTTCCTGACATAGAAAGTGACTTAGATCAACAGCCTTCCCAGAGAGTGAAGACAAAAATGTCAAAAACAACAACACTCGGCATAATTCTTATGTTAAAGGTTCAATGAAGGAAGACGACTTTTACAACTTTAAAGTTGGAATTTGAAAGGATATGTAAACTTGTTCAAAATTTATGCTTTTAGAAGTAGACAAAT
Organism: Acanthaster planci; assembly: GCF_001949145.1. The sequence continues at coordinate 348,687 of NW_019091460.1, forward strand.
GCACATTTAACAGAATAAAAAATGAAGTAGTAGTACAGTGACTATTTCTTGTTTCTTTGAGTTCATGGACCAGTACGAAGTAGGACAGATTGAAGGTATTAATCTTTGAGATGCGCTATACTGCTGAGATTGGCACGTCAATAGGTGTGTTGTGGTAAGCTTTAAGATGTCTGTCTGTCTCCTGAATGTCTTAAGATGCTGTGAAGGAGGCTAGACAGTCAGCAGGGAAGCTAATTATGACATTCTCAAGCAATGCCAGAATCGCTGCATGACTGTCGACTGTAACTGGTTTATTACAACTAGACATTCTAGCCACATTTACATCAGTGTCTGTACAATATTGACAATGCTTTACAAGCGATAAACAGTGAACGACTGAGTGAAAAGTGTCTAAAAGTCTTTAGACAGATGGAGAGTTTATTTTACAAAATGAGAAACACAAAAGAATATACTTTACACATAAATCAAACAAAAAATTTTGAGGGACTGTTCTAACTTTTTTCTAAAATCTTTAGGCAATAAACCTCAAAGTAAAGTTCTCCACATGGTCCAAACTAACATGCATCTGTAGCACTGTGACCGAACTCAGCTCCAGTGACAAGGTTGCAGAGCAAACATTATTATGATTGCACAAAGCTGATAATGTTTCCTTAATACCTGAATAAATGGATAGAAGTCTTCTGGAACTAAATAACTGCAGCCTGGCTTGGCAAGAAGACGGAAAAACCTTGCAGCATCGTCATGGCAATCCCTGATTAACCTGAAGTCAAATCAAGAGGAAAAACTGGAATGAATGTCTCTGGAAAAACATTTAGCTGCCTGTTCATTAATGTTACACCGCTTTCCGGTGTTCAGAACTTCAGGTAAGGTACCAAGAACAAAGCCAATAAAATAATAGTCAACAAGTGCAGGGGGGGGGGAAAATGCCCCCATAACCCACTGGTGCCAAGCAAAATTAGATTTTACCATTACAAATGCAAAAATGCTTACATGGCCACGCAGCACAATGGTTGGTCCAACCAGGTCAAAATTAATCCATAAACCTGTTTATCAAAGAAGCTGAACAAAGTACAAAGACTCAGTAACCTAGGACACTATCTTATGTAAACACACTGGTGGAGATATAGACTACTGCATGAATGGATGAGGTTTGGTTAATAATATCACATACCACCATGCACACCCCATACCATGAGGGCATTCCGGGAATGTTTGTCCACTGCAATTCTTCTTAAATCTATGCAATGGAACCATTCTACTTTTCATACATGTAGTTTGGTAGTGCAGACAACAGGGAAGGTAAGTTGGCGACATTGTCAGTTTGTTCACATCAACTAGCCACTAGTACTGTTAAACTTCGAGGTAGGCTACATATATTTATTTCAGGCAATATTTAGACAAGTTTTGGAAATCAAAATGAAGTCATCTCTGTGTTAGGGTTTCAATTTCAAATGATAACCTTCATTGTGGTCTTCAATTTAAGGATAGAAGTTGATTTTGTTTCAAGCTGTCTATTTATTTTCTTGACAATAACACAGCTTAAACAAAAGCATGCAAATGCTTTTCAGATTTGGTTGTACTTGCTAGAGGGGTAACTTTTAAAAACTGGAATTGTATTCCCTTTGAATAAGAATAAAATTGATCAAGTTGATGAATTTTCAAACGTCAAGCATAAATGTATGTATAGTTAAACATTAGGGAATCATCTGAATTTAAAAAAGATCTGTGAGGGGATTTTTGAAGTCATTTTCCAATTTTTGATTAGATTTGTTTGACAGAAGTGACCTAAGACACAGCATCAACTCAACTTTGGAAATATTCAGCTGCACGTGGCTCATTGCTTCTGGACAGCCAGGAAGCTTCCACAAGAATGTCAAGAGAAACAACTCAAGTAATAGCCAGTGAAGAGAGTTGAATGATTCCTTCCAGAGACAGAGATGCATGTACTGTACAAAGCAAACTAAACTGATTACATGTAGTTTGGCAGAGAACTAAAGCAGGATAAGATGGCAGATTCATCAAGTCTGGCAGCAACTTCTACTTCCCAGCTCAGTCCTTTCAGCTCGGATCAGAGGACTGATGATGTTAATCTGGGGGCCAAAGATCAGTGGAGGCTAAGTGGTGAATTTGGCAGAAAGGGAAGTGGCCAAGAAGAATTCAATGGGACCTTTGGCATTGTTTCAACTCAACCCGGTGAGCTGGCTGTGGCAGATTACTGGAACAAGCGAGTTATCATCTGCAGCAATGAGGGCCAACACAGGGGCATCATTCCACTATCAGAACGTAAATACTTTTCTGACCCTTGAGGAAAATATCAACATGAACTTTTCTTCAAACCTGAAGGAGATGTCTATTGGTGGAACATTAATTATGAGCTTAATGTTTCCCTTTTCACATTTAAGCTTCTCCCTTTTTCTTTACTCTTTTCCTTCTCCAGGTCCCCGTAATATTGCAGTAATCAACAAGATGTGCATGTTGGTGGTTGTAGATACCTCCAAGCACGTCAAAGTATTCAACACAGACAAAGAACTGGCCTTCCAGTTTTCCACGGTGCCGCTGGCCGATATTGACAACATAGAAATAGACCTGCGGAGCATAGCAGTCAAGGCTGATGGTACCCTCATAGTGGGTGACATCAAGCGGATGGTATGGACTGAGCACATGCCCACTGATGGATTACTTCTACGCACCATAACAGTCCAGATAGCACCTTACTACCTTGCTGTTGATGACTCCACTGATAAAGTTGTGATCAGTGGATATGAAAATAAACAAGTGGATATCACTGATAGGAATGGGATTGTTCACTCCTCCATCAAGCCACTCATCAAAGGCCAACCGGTGGGCTGCTGCCTTGGTGTGCGTATCAACCAGTCAGGGATCTATGTTGGAGTCAGTAATGGTTGGAACAGTGCTGGTCATATTCACCTCTACGATGCAAATGGGGTTTTCCTTGATTGTCTGGCCCAGGGGCTAACCTTCCCATTGGGAATTGCCTTCTCATCAGATGGCCAGTTGGCAGTGGCTGAGGGGTTCTCTGTCAAGATGTATGATAAAGCCTAATAAGACCCCTTAACTTGACAAGGATTCTTGTCTGTGCCACTGCTTCAAGTACATGTACCCTACACATGTACCATAGATTGTACACACCACCAATGCAGCCTCAGGTATGGTAGATACTGATATCATAGCCCCATCCTCGTCATTATTACAATCCCAATATTCTTTTTCTTTTTAGTTAAATTTTCTTACTAAATGACAAAAAAATACTTCGATTCCCATTTCCATAAAATGAGGAAACCTCACTGTAAAGTAACAGGCTCAGTGTAATCCAGTAAATCAACCGTAATTCTAACAAATATGTCCAATCAACACCAATAATAAAATGGAATATGATGAACTAAATAATGAAGCGTTATGAAATCCTGTCACCATAACGGCCTGGGATGAAATTGACTGATCCAACAATTCATCCTTACCTCAGACTTTTAGTGATTAAACACATTCTTTATCAAAAATCTTGGAATAAGAAATGAAAATATCATGATCACAATCAAGTGGAAAATGAAGAAAGTAAAGTAGCCACAGCATATGTCCGGTATTCAAATCAGCGATTATCAAAGATCTGTTGTAAACATTTTAATTTCATTTTAAAATGATTTGCCACTTTGTACATTCATGTAGGTATTGTAGCTGTCTACAGGCTTCACTTCTTTAAAATGATCCTGGAATTGGAAGAAATACATATTTGCAAACACACTTAACACTTACTTTTGGCTTGCATCAGTATGTATGTGCAGTGTGCTTATATAGGTTTTCAGATATTAGTTAAAAAATGTCAACACACAAATGACTTTTTATTCTACATGCAATGTACACATGTACAGTATGTCATCCGAAGTGAATGGTTTGAATTGGAAAATGAGCAAAGTTCAAATCTTAAGTAACTTGGGATACTATGTCAATACATTTATACACCAGTACCAAGACAGACAACACATTCCAGGTGAAATTAGACAAGATCATTTCAACACCCACCTTTTCCACATGGTGAGGTACATGTGTGATGTGACATAGCCCACCTTGTCTCCACCTGCCGCAAGGAACAATGGCATCTTCCAATATTGGGGACATTTGCATGCCTGGGAGAGAAAAATCCCAATTGAACAAGATCAGAGATCCAAATGTTGACAAAAAGTCCCTGTAATCCATTTTTGAGAGAGAGGAATTTAATTCATGTCAGCGACAAATGAAATCCCAAGTACATCAAAATCATACATGCATAGTGAAATTTGTACAAATATTAATGGGAACTGGTGTATTAAGTTTGATAATTGCACATAGTCTAAATTGAGAAAATTCTATTTGAGAAAACCTGAAAGAGGCAAACACAAGAATAAGGTTTCAATATGATAAATGTGCTTTCTAAACATCCAAAGCATCATTTTCCCAGATAAATGATTGTTTTGAAAGTCTGTTATGTGCATGTACCATGCTGATTGAAGCAAAGGTACACAAACGTGGGAACAACTTGAGATACTAACATAGGTAAGGTCACTGACTCGCCGTCCACTCAAGAGGACAGGTCCTCAACTTGGTCATTTGGAAAAGCAATTTAGACTGGATTTGTCCCTGGATTTCCCTCCAATCTACATATCTTCAGTGAGCTGTGACTTGACAAGAGGCACTCACAACTGGTATCAGCCAATGAGCTGACCATGATGCTGGATTTGAACTCACTCTGTCATCTCAGTATCTGGGGCCAATTTCATGAAGTGTGCTTGGCAACAGGGGCTTACCAGCTAAAATGCCATGAGATTTCAAGCCAGTTGTAACTGGTGCTCTGCTAAATTCTTGCCAAGGATGAAGGTTCATGGCAACTGGCTCTATTGGTCTGACTCAGGACGATCGAGTTAACAGATGGAGAGCTATGGATGAATGAACTGAAAACCTATCATCCACATTCCTTACCAATTGAGGGCGCTTTCTGTACAAATTGTAAGGGACAGACCTCTACACAGGAGCTACTAATTCAAGCTTCAGTGGCTCATTTTTTAAAGCAATTACATGTATGGCACATGTACATAATTCCAGTGTGTAGTTTTGCCTACCAGAAGGCTAACACCTGTACATACATACATGTAAACTGTATGTACGGTAAATTTGCTGTCAGTATTCATCAATATCATTTGGGAAATCAATTCCCAATTACGTCAGTATCACAATCAGAATTTTACAACAGAATGACAGCTGATCAGTCTCCGAAAGACTCTGACCGCAGAGACAGGGCTGGAATCCCCTCCATCATCTGTAAGCAGATGGTCCAACTTACAATCTCTTAACGCTGCCATATTGACTGTTGACCAGAAGGTATCAAAATACTAAGCAGGCTTGATTGTATTGCCCTACCAGATCACAGATGAAATGAGTCAAATACTTCACTTCCAAAGCCTATTTTTGGTATTTGTTGTCTTTGTTGCCCTTTTTGTTTTGGCGAAAGAAAAATGTTAGCAAGAGATCTGTCACTCTGTTACCATACTGGCCAATACTGCTATAGTAGTAAGAATTTTTAGCCTGGTTTGTACTGGTCACTTAGCCTGGTTTTGATCGGTTACTTAGCCTGGTTTTGACTGGTAACTTGTGATGAATGAGACATTCCATTCGTGAATTGCAAGTATGTGTGTTTTGACAAGAACTATGCAGGCCATTCACTGAGCAAATAACATAAACATGGTTTGGCTGTAATGCAGCAATGTGATAGCTAAACAAAACTATAGTTTCAATAATCCATTTGTCCAGGGATTACATTCTAACAAGATGAACAATTTGTCTCATGAAGTTTTAGTAAACTGGTTCCATGAAACAGCAAACTTTACTTCTCAATTTTTTTACTAAATTGGAAGGACTGAAACAGTTGAACTGAAACACGGTTTGCTCTCAATATGTCAAATGTTTTGTATTTATTTAGATCCCACTCACCATAGCGACTTTGTCCATCTGATTTATTTAGATCCCACTCACCATAGCGACTTTGTCCATCTGATTTATTTAGATCCCACTCACCATAGCGACTTTGTCCATCTGATTTATTTAGATCCCACTCACCATAGCGACTTTGTCCATCTGATTTATTTAGATCCCACTCACCATAGCGACTTTGTCCATCTGATGTTTGTATGCTCTCTCCTCTGGTAAGGATTCAAAGAGTTGAGTGACTCGTTGGATGACAGCTTCATTCTCTTCACTAGGTACGGGACGACCCATGGGGAAGTAAAATGGAGGGACATGGATCTTCTGAGCAGGGGAATGAGACTCACGCTGATCTCGGAAAAACTGTAAATAAATGGATAAGGAATAGGGCAAAATTTAGTGCATAATGGAAGACTTTGTATATATTGGTTTAAAAATTGAGGAAAACTACAAATATGGCGAGTTTTGGCCAAGGGGGTGATACTGTGAATTTTATCATTTTATTTCACACCATACAGTACTGGATACACTGTAATTTGTTGAACACTGCAGTACATTTTTGTACTGACACAACCTGCTGTAACAGTTTCACATTCTTTCACTTTTGATAAAAATGGTTCTTTCACTTTCGATGCTATTCACATTGTTATCTCTGCATAAATTATCTGGGACATTAAAATCACGCATACAGATAGCAAAGCCCACACAGTGAAATCATACAGCACACGATAATTCTGTTACCAGACAATTATAATGAGATGCAAAACATAGGCAAATCAAGGCCACAAAATACCAAACCAAAGATCATTATCAAGCACTAAAGTACCTTTGAACAGTTCATATATAGTATACACCTGTACTGTGCATAGATATCTGGACTATAAATTCTTGTTTACATACTGGTAATTAGCCATCTTCGTTTAAATGAACCTGCTCTAACATCAAATGACCAAATGTATCAGTACTTATACCACAAAAACAATTGTTCCAAGAAAAAATTCTTGATTTCATGTTTTTACAGATGTGATTTCTGTCTTGTCCACGGGTTTGAATTTTGTTTTGGAATATTCATTACGTAACACATGGTGACACTCTTTGTGGGAAAGCATTGCCTTACCTTAAACGCCACTCAATCAATTATTAACCCCAACACCCCTTGAGTGTTCATGTTCATGTAAAGCACATTGAAATTGGAGGATTGAGGACTCTTAAAGAGTTTACTGGTATCAATGAATGAAATACCGTATTAAAAAGAGACTTCCCTCTAACATAAAGGGAACAAAATGAAAACTGAAAGCGGACATACCATACACACTGTACAAAGTCACAATAAATTGAATGCCTGAAAAAATAGGATTAATTCCCAATCCATGTTACATGTACTTTCACGGTATCTGGCTTTCAAATCTTAGTTATGTGTACTGCACATTTAACAAGATTTGCACATCATCAAAACCAAACAGGAAATACATCGACATGGCTCACTGCCAATGGACACATATTTTTGGATTCAGAAAGTAAAAGCTATCTACATGTACACAAATGTGAATGTGAACCTAACTTTTCACAGATCTTCACGTCCAAAAAGTACCTAATTCTGAGTTAAACATGTTAAACAAAATGCACCCCTACTTAACAATTCCTAAAAACACGAGAGCTACTTTTGAGTGATAGGGTAAGTCTCTTGGACACATTTAAACAACTTGCATGTAAATAGTTACATTTGTGACCCGGTACATCGAAATCAGAAATAAGTCCCAAATTGACTTATTGGGATACGTGTACGTTGATAGAAAGAGAATTTCCTAAGCTTTCAAATGGTACACATTACAAGCGTGTTGACGATAACTGATTTTTTTCAACCTTTATCCACATCCCCACTTTACTCGGCCATTATGTAAAATGGCCTGAGTGACTTAATTCCTGATTACGATGTACCGGGTCACAATTGAAGACTCATTCTATCATAAATAAGAAAAGGTCATTACCTTCCAACACCTCTGCTCTGCGTAATTATTACATTTATCCTGATCGAAAATCCCCGGGGGTAGGGCTACAACTGTACAGAACCCGTAATGGATAGCATGACACATCTTCCCCTGGGTGACTTCTTCGCTGCATAGTGCAAAGCAGTGGGGGCAGTTGTGCACTGCTCTTGTTTGTTTCTGATCCACGTAGACGGCCCCATAGGTAATGATGCTGGTGATGACACGCTTGAATGATGCAGGAGGGATGCTGAGGGTCGTGTTGGGGATGGAGCTGGTGTTGGTGGTGACACCTCGTGAGCATTTCTGCATACTAAATGGCCCTACCGTTGTCACCTCTTAACAGAATGCCACATGAGGGGAAGCCTCCTTTATCAAAAGTTCACTGTTGCGTCTCAAAGATTACGCAAAGCAAGCTTTGCCATTATGCAAATGAGGATTGTCAAGATGACAATATTTTTCATCGACCATCTTCAGTCACTGCGTCCCGTACCGTATGAGATGGAGCAAAACTCCTCACTGCATTATATCTCATAGCTACACTTGCTTGTATAGTGACTTATGTTTACGTTGACATCATAAGATAACTCAAAAGGTACACACACAATGCCTTAGGCAATGAACCTGTTCCAAATTACACACAGCAGTACTGAATATCCAACTAGTCCTACATCAACATCAAACTCCTCAGCATCGATGACCTCCAATGATGAAAAGATGACCTATCCTTCAAAGAGTCAGTGATGCGGTTCAGTTCCTCTTCTGCATCCCCCCTTCCACGTCTCCTCATCATTTATCATGGATTCTTGGAGGTAAGTAGATCACTCTAAAAGGACAACCCCATATAAGGCAAGCCAGTTGGTATGCCGCACACTGTGCAACAGAGCAGGGTTACAGAAGTCTTGATAACTCGGAAAGACATTCAATACACACGGCACACTATCGGTTGATTATTAAAGTCTGTCTGCTCACATCTCACAGTTCAGGCTCTGAGAGCATTAGGTCTGCCTCAGCATCAATACATCATATTTCATGGATCATACAGACACCAGTAGTTCTTCTGTATGCAGGTCACAGGGACCAACCTTTGGGCATCAATCTTAGAAAAACCTCCAACTAAAAATAGCATCAGGAGGGGATTCTGGTGAACTTGGCGGTCAGCATTCCACACATTCTTGTATTGATTTGCACATGCTCCAAAAATGCAAATCTATTACTGTGAAGTTTTTTACAACTAGCCCAACACAGTCTACAGTAAGAGTAAATAAATAGCCAACTGCAGAATCTGCCAACAATAGAAAGTGATACATGTGCATGGACAATGGTTTTTCTGATAGAAGTACCATACATGTACATGTAAGTCCAGTGAATGAATCCATTTTTGTTTCAGATTGTTAGGAGGCAAACTGATCAGGACAATAAACAAAAAAACTTTGTTTACCCAGTAGTGTTTTACCGAAAAGACTTGTTGTGACTTCCTTTTTTTTTTAAATAACTGATGAAACACAAAAAGAAAACAATTTTTGTCCCAATCATTTATGAAATTCCTCCCTTCAAACATTTTACAATAAACCTTTACAGACTGGAGAGAAAAATGTTTAATTTAAAAAAAAGGAATAACGTCAAACTGTCAACAAAATGCTACCTGAGACATACATGCCAACAAATATTTCATTTCACCTATAACTGATAGATTAACACTTTTGGAATTCAATTTGGATTTCATTCCATGAATTCCAAGTGATGTAGTCATCTGATCACTTTGTTTTCTTATCAACAACAGCTGGAATGTGCCTGGTACATTATTTGGGTAACATCACACATTTCTGGAAAACGTTTTGAGACTGAAAGTTATATACAATGTCGGTAGTATTATTATTCAATAGCTACTATTTAAGTCAACTTATTTTAAAACAAATAAAAACAAGAACTTGCAAATCCTTTTACATGCCAAACACAAGAGGATTTTCAGATTTGCCTCAGCAGGGGAAATGCAGAAATCAAGTACCAGCTCCGATATATTCAAACAAATGTATAAATACCAGGAAATAATGCGAATGAGTAACATTGATGGCTAAAATTATACAATAAATCACGAATCACTCAGGATTCCAATCATACACGACACATAACCAATATGCATGTACATTCTCACTCATGAATGGTGTACACAGCAAACATATTGCATATCCTTCATTCACACTCCCAGCTTATTAAGTCTTTACAATGCATGATAAATACTGGTATGCAAGAGGAAAGCCTAAAGGGCATCAACCCCATGACCTCAGTATCAAGTTCTCCTCAAAGGCATGTTGAGTATGTGACACCTCCGAAATGCTACTGTGTTTTCAATGACATTTAATTTGTGTCTTTGATTATGTCATTGGATGTACTGAAGCTAGAAGCAATTTATACATGTCTTATGTACATGAACATGAGCTACATGTACAAAATACATCATCAAAATAGTAACGTTTTAGAGGGTACATGTACATGTACGCGCATAAATTTCTTTTGTTCTATTTTCTTGAGGGTGCATCAGATAGGATTTTTAAACCTGCAGTCTAAAAGGTTAACTTTCTACAGCTACATACTGTACATGCTGGTACAATTTGACAAAGTTAAATCCACACAATTTATTAAAACATTGTTTACATGTAATTATCAAAACTAGGGGTTATTGGGAAATTTTTATCGTACACTCTAGAATTCACTGAAATCCAGCAACTGTGCAGACAGCAATATCTCTAGGGACTCCAGTGAAAATAATGTCTGGCCTGGATTGGTCTGATCCATCTAAATATTGCAATTCTGTTCCGTGCTGAATTTTGTTTAAATGCTCCTGTCCTTCAAACATTTTTCACACAGATGGTTAGTGCTAAAAAAGGGAAATTTGTGCACAGCAAATAAATTTTAATTTTCTACATTGGCTGGTGCTATTGCAAGTAAAGTCATTACATGTACATCAGTCACAACTGTCTTGACTGGACAGTGGTTAAAAGTGACAATGGCAATGACAACAATTATGACACAGAAGACAGACAAGGGGCCTTTTCACACTAGACAAAACTCAGGGTTGACGCAGGGTTGAAAACGGGCAGTGATTCACACTTGACAAATTTCAACCCTGGGACCAGGGTTGAGATTTTCAACCCAGGTTGAAAATTATTTGTGCAGCTAATTTCTGGATTGAACTCACTTCGATAAGCCTAATTCACATGAAGCAAGTGCGAAACAATGCTGGGTTGAATACAGGGTTGAAAAATCCAATTTTCAACCCAGGGCGGCCATGGACTCGCCCAGGGTTGAGTTCAACCTGAGAGGCTGAAGTGTGAAAAGGCCTTAGTAAACATAGCAAAACTGAAGAAAAGTCACACACCAGTAATCAAAATCTAGTACTGGACATAAAAAGAACACACAAACGATCTGAATATAAATGAACTCACCTTAGCAGCTTGACTCCTCGATAGTGAGTTTGACAATCTAGACAAGCTACTCTTTCTCCTTGGACTCCTTGGGCTTGGTGATGCTGTCAAAGGAGGCGGGGGTGAACATGGAGGAGTAGATGGAGACCCAATCCTTAGCAACGGAGAGGCGGGACTCCCTCCTCCAGAGTGATATTGGAATGAAGTGTTATTGTTGGTGTTGATGTTCTCTCCTCGAGAGATCAATTTCAGGTTCTCATTAAGACTGTCCCGAATGTCAGCATCACTAAGCCACCTCAGAAAGAGTTCATCAACCTTCAGCTTAAGAACTGGGCGGGGGGATGAAGACATGTTGGATGTTCCAACTTTCTCAAATGCTATTTGCATCTAATGGATCAGTGCATTTGTTGATGGTATTCTTCTGGATGAGCATGGCTGACTCTTTGACTTTCAAGGTCATTGTTGACCTGAGGATGCCTATACTTTTTCAAAAAATTTCAATGCTGCTTCCTGTGAAAAAGAAAAAAATCAAGAAACATTGATTCTAACAGTAAATATCTTTGCTATCATGATGCGTATCTATGGGCCTGTATTTTTGTAATTTAAAAGCTAGAATGAACAGTCCTCAATTCTCCAATTTCAATATGACATTTGGGTAAGGGTTAATATAACATTGCTTTTGGGTGATTTGGGCTTTCATGTACAGTATGTACCTGAACATATGTAGGTCTGGAGAGACCAAACCAAACTGCCTCAGGTGTTGATCATTTCCTCTTTTAACTTTCCTCTTGTATTTGATTATTTCCTCTTGTATTCCATCTAACCTGCATACCATCCTCAAGACAATACCAAATACATATATATCAGCAAAATGCTGATTCCAAATTGTCTTACTACATGTATGTCTGATTTCTCACTTCTTAAAAATTGGGGTTCCACCTGTGTCGCATTATTACTTGTATTATTGAAAAGTGAATAACAAGAAAAGACAGGGAATAATGACTGACGTTTTAATGGGCAACAAGTGTATGTGGGTTTTTTGGGGGGGAGGCACATTTGTGACAGAACGGTAACCTGACTTGTATGAATCTTCATAGTTCTTTTGGATTCTACATGTATTCCCCAAAAGAAATGAAATAAAAACACATCTTATCACACAGGCCTACGTCATGTGTGCTGAACATCAGTCAGTCAGCATGATCATTACAATTATGTTGTGCTAGGCCAATCACTTGTTAGGCTAGTAGGCCTACATGTAAGTAGTCTCAGTCAATGCTGTATGAAACCTTCGATTTGACTTGGTTGAAACAACATGAATCTTCAACAACGGCAAAGTGAAAAGAACGGGCAAATGAAAGGCGATGGAAAGAATTCCATATGCAGACGCCACTAGATACCCAATGTACAAACCCAATAAGACTGGTCAGTAAAGGTTGAACTTGCTTTACTGAATAGGCCTAGGCCTACCTCGATATTTTCAATGGGCCTACCACCATGCCTACTAAATTTGACTTCTGACTGAGCGAGGACACTTTTTTAAATATTGCTAAATATCGTATCAAAAATTCCTCATAGGCTTTGTTTACAAGTAGGCCTATCACTGTATCAGCAGGATCGGTAGGTATTGCTACCATAACTATATATATCTATGAAGTCACCCTAAAAAAAGTTAACAAAGTTACATGTACAATAGACAAAACAATCGTCCGGAAACTGGGCAGTATGAATAAAAATGAAGCTAGGCCTACAAGAAAAAAATCGTGTTTATCCCTGAATTCCAAGGAAAACTTCAAATCTGATTTTGCAGAATTACCTGAACTGTACGAGCGACATGTAGGAAACTACTTCACACAATTCTGCAAAGGAATGTTGTTAGATTCTTTCGACAGCTGGCATTATCAAGAAAAAATTTATTTGTATTTTGGCAACCGGAAGCTGCGGACAAAATGCGTGACTATGAATTATGGGAATGCCTACAGCAATGATTTTTAGGTTTTTTTCACAAAGAAAACAAAACTGTCCAAAAGGAAAAAAGTACTCAAGAGGCAATTGGCAAACTTTTTAATACAAATTTCGGGGGATTTTGTATTTCCTGTCATTTTTAGGCCTCAACTACGTAAAAAAAGAAGAAAATTCAAAATTGAAACACTACCAAAAGAGGGCGCTGTTCAACATTTCTGGATTGGCAAGATGGCGTTGTCTTTGAGTCGCTACGGTCGACACTTCTTCGCCAAAAGTAACGGATTTAGTAATATTTGCAAGGTATGATTCGTCACAGTTAAAGCAGTGATTGCGCTTGATATTTTTGTGAATGATTATTATAAAATGCACGTAAGTTATGGCAGCTGTCTAGGTCATCGTGGCATATTTTTAGTCAATCGCCGCCGCCAGCCTGTCTCTGTCTGTCTTCATGTTACTGGGCCCTGCCTAGTGTTTATTAACTTCTTACTTTTATCTCAGGCTCTGTCTTTAGTCTGTGCACTATCCGCTGCATGTAAAGTTAGCCTACTGTGTTGTATGGCCAAGACTCGTGCGGAATACAGTTAAATGTAAATAAGCTGCCGCGGGGCCAACCACGTTTGGATGGGTTCTGGTCTGGATTATTTTGAGCATAGACGCTTAGAACCTGGGGAGTGCTACTTTAATTTGCATGTAGGCCTACTGTAGGCATGTTAGGCTGCTAAGTTTGTTGTAGTAGGCCTAGCATTTGGAGGCCTATGGCCTAACAATAAAAAAGTGCCTAATTTGGCAGCCTACACTGAATCAGTGTATTCATGTATTTATTCAACGAAGTGACTATCGTTACATCAACCGTAATACATCTCCCATTTTCTATCGTTACGGCACTGAACTGTGCAAGTGCAGTAACATAGCTGATCATCACGACAGTTTATATATTTTAAAATTACCTGAATCGCTGAATGTTTGTGGCCAAGTGGTCAAGGTGTGTGAGTTCAAATCCTCGCTTGGACCCCTTTATATTTTCGCCAACATTTCATGTTTTATACACATGTTTTATACCATAATTGTTTTTTATGTTGGTTTCTAATTGTATAGGCCTAAGCAGGAATCTTTTTCTTTTCTCATCGGAGGTTTTGGAGAATTTTTTTTTAAAGGGAAATGAAGTCCTAAATCTGCGCTTAAGTTGGCGCACTTGCGTAGTTGCAGTGCCGTAATGATAGAAAATGGGAGATGCGTTATGGCTGCCATAACAACAGCCACGGCATTTGTTCAAATAATTAGGCTGAGGTAGGCCTGTTTTTGGTTGACCATACTAAGTTTGAAAAGCAGTCAGTAGTCCATAGTAGCCTATATGTAGGGCCTACCAGAGTATCTGAGTAGGTCTAGGCTATTAAAAGTAAAAAATTGTAAAACCGGTAAATATTTGCCAAGCATGTCAGTGTTTGTTAATGGCTCACAACAAACTTTAAGTGTTAAAACTGCACATGTTGAAAAAAATTAAATCTGAGATCAATCTATTTCTTACATCTCTAACAGAGAATCCAAGGTGTAAATGCTGTCATTTCGTCACAACCAAGGCGCGATCTATCAATTCATGAGTACATGAGCTATGACCTCTTGAGGGAAGCAGGGGTCAACTTGCCTAAGGCGGAAGTTGCTAAGACACCTCAGGAGGCCTATGAGAAAGCCAAAAGTCTGGGTGAGTTTGACGTTATTGCTCTTAAATTCTATCCATGGGTAGTGAAAAGGTTCTATTTAGTTCAGTGAACAAAAAGTGAACCACATTGAAAGTACAGTCTTTATCTGGTCATCCCTACCTTAACACAGATTCTCTTTAGAGTTTTTTGAAGTACCAAATCCCAAACTTACAAATGTGATACAGGTATAGACTGAATAACACTGCCAAAGTGAACATGTTTTTGCTCATTGTTATAAGTTTACTTTCAGACTGTTACTTGTCATACTTTTCATTGATTGACATTTTTCTAATAGAAATATAGTTATTCTGCTTGATAGTGATGTAATTATTCTGCTTGATTTTTTTAACCCTAATGCCCTAGGATGTTAGGGTACCCTGCCAGGACTTATCATATAATTGATTGTTTTATCAAATGCAGGTAGTGAGGATGTTGTCATCAAAGCGCAAGTGTTGGCTGGAGGTAGAGGCAAAGGAACCTTTGAGAGTGGCCTGAAAGGCGGAGTCAAATTAGCATACTCGTAAGATAAACAGTATTCAGGTCACCAGATAGGTCAGAGGGCAAAAAAGTTACACTTATTGGGCTAGAAGTAAAGTCTCTAGATAAGTCACAGGTCAAGAAGAAGTACTGTAGAAATGTAACTTCCCTTTAATGGCAGCATTGTGACAATACAACTACAAAGTATAGAAGTTTTGAGGATCTCGAGTTTTCAGTCAAAGCATAATCTTTCTTTAAAGACTTATTTCTCATAATGATGCTTTGAAAACATTGCTCCAGATGTAGAAGTTTGTGATTGAATTATGAACTTACTGACTTGATATCCACAGACCAGAGGAAGTCAAAGACCTTGCTAAGCAGATGCTTGGTCGGAAGCTCATCACAAAGCAGACAGGACAGGCTGGAAGACTGTGTAGTGCTGTCTTAGTCTGTGAACGGTTGTACTCAAGGAGGGAGTATTACTTCGCTATTACAATGGAAAGAGCATTCATGGTAAGACTTGAATGAATTTGGAAGCAACATGGCTCTGGCCACAGGGCCCTCTCGTGACTTCCCACACTTAATTGTACAAATGAAAAATATTATCCTAACAGTTGGGAGACCTGCTTGTTCATGAGAGAACGCTTAGTTTGTGTTGTATTGTTACTCCCACCAGGGGCCAGTGTTGATTGGTAGTTCTCAAGGGGGAGTGAACATCGAAGATGTAGCAGCAGAGGACCCTAGTGCAATTATCAAAATACCTGTTGATATCATGAATGGTAGGCTAACCGTGTGTCCCACATTCAGCAAAACTTAAAATTTAAAAAAGTGTTAACTTGTAGTTGTATGCTAACAACTTTTTCTGTTGGATACAATGAAGATGTAAAATTCTTGGTCGATTTAATTTGCAGGAATCCAGGATGAGGAGGCAGACAATATGGCAAAGCAAATGGGATTCTCAGAAAATTGTCAAAAGCAGGTAAAAGAGTGACAAAATTTTGGAGTTTGCCAAGAGTGTCAGGTGCCTTAGAAATGTTAGGAGTTCTATGTTGTTAGCTAGATTTCCTCCTTTCAGAATTTCGTTCCTCTTTGTCCAGGCTGCAGACACGTTCAAGAGGCTGTACAATTTTTTCATTGTGAACGACTGCACAATGTTAGAGATTAACCCACTGACAGAAGACAACCAGGGCTCAGGTAAGAAACCATTTGACCTTTGCCTGTGACTCATTCTCTTGTTCATTCAAATGGCCAATGGCGCTAGATATTGTTGAATGACACTTTGATCTTTCATCTTTGACCTCAGTTCTTTGCATGGATGCAAAGATAAACTTTGACGACAATGCAGCATACAGGCAGAAGTCGATTCATGACCTGAAGGACTGGTCTCAGGAAGATGAGCGAGAGGTGATTGCTGCTCAACACAACCTGAACTACATTGGGCTAGAAGGAGATATTGGATGCCTTGGTAAGGAGAAATAGTCCTGCACAGCTGTATTGGGACATTCTACCAGTCTACAATCTTACAACATGGTCTTATGGTCTTAAAGTACATCGAGCATAAGGGAGATCTATTTTCTACTTAAAACTAAATGCATTAATGGGAATCGATATTGCCGAGATGTTTATAAAATTTCCAAATTAATGTTTATCTGAAATATGTATGAGGACTGTACACGGTTGACACTTTCTACATGATTCGCATGACTGTTTTTTCTTCCAAGCAAGATAGCAGGAATGAAAATGACTGACCTAATCACTGCATTATCCACCCTGTCTGATTTAGTGAATGGCGCTGGTCTAGCAATGTCTACTATGGATATCATCCAGCTCCATGGAGGATCTCCAGCAAACTTTCTGGATGTTGGAGGTGGAGCTACGGCTGAGCAGGTCAAGGAGGCGTTTAAACTCATTACATCAGACAGCAAGGTATGCAGACACTATGCAGTTGCAGTCCCTTGATATCTAATTACCCTTCCAATTATCAATCAGTACTGTTTGATTGATAGATCAATAGATAGATTGATTAATTGGTTGATTGATTGCAGGTGAGAGCTATCTTGGTCAATATCTTTGGCGGTATCATGCACTGTGACATCATTGCTAAAGGTATCATATCAGCTGCTCAAGATCTGAATCTGAAGCTGCCTATTGTTGTAAGGTTACAAGGTAAGACACAGTACCCTCCCTGAACGTTGTGGAATCAAGTTGGGGCATTGTAAAGCATCCTGCTTCCATGAGGCCTACTGAAATTAATAGGCTGTCTTCTGTATGTACAGCATTCCATTTCATAGATGTAAAAGGCCAAACATTGAAACTTAAGTTGCCTCTTTTGGTCGTGTTTCAGGCTCCAGGGTTGATGATGCCAAGGCTCTGATAGCTGCTTCTGGAATGAGAATCTTGGCCTGTGATGACTTGGATGAAGCTGCCAAAATGGTTGGCCATTAGAGTTTACTGTTGGATCTAACGTTAATTAACTGAAGCTCGCTTCAACTATACAACCTCTAGACTACCACACAATGCTATACAAGCTCCCTGTATCCCCGTCCTAATGACATGTATTGGTTTCATGATAACAGAGGCAATCACCACTAGCTAGAAGGCTCGTCAACTGATGTTGAAATGTTCTAGAAATTTCTTTGTTCAAATGAAATTGAATAAAGTGGCAACCTTCCCTATATTTCTAATTTAAAAATCTGCACACTTTTCTTTAATAAATTAATTCACATGTTGAGTTCTCTTTTGTAAGCTTTCTTTTCTAACTTTTCTGTCTCTCTTTCTGCAGGTTGTGAGGCTGTCTACAATTGTTGCTCTAGCCAAGGATGTATCAGTTCATGTTGACTTCCAGTTGCCTCTATAGAAACAGTCACAGTTCAGCGTTTCATACCAAGTGTTACCTAATGGACTCATGAGTGTTACCCAGTGGGCCCACGGGTGTTACCTAATGGACTCATGAGTGTTACCGAATTGACTAATACATTTCTTATGATAGGGATCCGAAGGTGTATCTCAAAATTCATCGATCACCTATACTTAGGACCGTCTGCTCTGCCTACAGTGTTTCCCTTACGTATATCCTTCTCCCTTTAACAAGTGATTCTTGAAAGAACGTCTCGTTTCTGAAAGGAACATTCTGAATAGGACAGAAACTGTCAAGTTTTGAGTTACTTCCTTTAAAACGTCACTTCATTTGTGTTATCAATTTTCAAAGAAGCTTAGTTTTCTAGTAAGCAATGTTTAGTTCCAGTTGGCCTACCACGTTGAATGAATTCAGAGGGGATTTTTTATTTATTGAGAGCAATGTGAAATAATCTTCCCTCCTGGTTGTTTTCTAGTTTTATTTTGAAGAACAGAGGGACTTTGAACTTCCAGTTGTTATAAAATATGCATTGTGTAAACATTAAGACTGATAGTTACTTTATTCACAATTAAAACAACATGCTATGTGCCATTCAAATTAATTTTTTGCCAGTTTTCAATAAATTTCCAGATTTCTTTATTAGTCCACCCAGTAGTTTTTGTAAAAACTGATTAAAAAGAGTTACGAAGTCCAATTTGTGCAAAATCTCTGAATCCGCAGCTCTGTGCCTGAAGCTTTGCAATTGTGTCTGGTCGTAGAAAATATTCGGACAGAGGGTAAAAAGACATAAAAACAAAGTTTATTGTCCGCAGTATTATATTTTGCTAATAACATGCACAAAAAGGACACGATGTTAGTTTCTGCCCTGTTGAAGGGAATTTTTTGTTCCAGACACATCTGATATCATGATGGATTTTCGTTACATTTCTAGCCATTGTTTTCAATAAAACTCATTACAGTTAGTGTATTTGTAAAAAAAAGTTACCACCCAAACTAGTATGACTCACTTTGCAGTTTTCTCACCTTATAAGAAAATGGTTAGCAACACATTATTGATTTTTAAAATGGAGTGTTTTTGTTGGGAGAATTCAGGTATTGTATATTTCAAGACTGGCAACCTGTTACTAAAAATTGGGACATTCTTGAAATAAACAGGGAATTTACTAAAAAAAAAACAGGAAAAAAACAACTGTTGAATTGTTTTGTCTCATTGTAAATGTATATGGTTGCAAAGTAATTAAACACTTTAACACTTTGCAAGGACCTTGTCCAGTGTTTGCATTTTCTCATTTTTAACTCAACAGCTGGATCTAAGAGTATCAAAAGTTAAAGTGATAAAGGGAGGAGCAAACCAGAACAGTAACTCATTGTTTGAATTGTTAGTTGGACTTTAATGTAAGTTCAAATTTCATCAATCAACAAATGATAACATGCCTCACACATAGGACTGAAACTAGTGAGAAGTCAAGAGGGCAGGGTAGGTAATGTCTGTATCATTGCCCAGCCGAAGGACAACTTGGAAATCTTTAGAATCTGTTCGAACG
The DNA here is from genome assembly GCF_001949145.1 of Acanthaster planci. Next base: position 368,604 of record NW_019091460.1, read on the forward strand.
TGACAAAGAACGGCAAAACCACTGAAGTAAAATGGGTAATTCATCATCCAAGTGGACACGACCTCCTCCAAAGGTAGTCTCAATATTTTTGTGTTTCCTTATTAAAGTTAGATAATCATTATGAGTTTTGGTAATGCACAGATACCAATTTTCCTGATGCAGATTTTGTGTATCCACTGTTGCGATGAAATCGGTCTATGTCAGGCTACTGAAGTTTGGTGCAGAAAAGGGAACATTAGCCCTATGCAGATACTGGACTATGACACTAGAGGGCCAACAACCAAATTCAGCACTAAAATGAGTCGCCCATATGGCGCTATTACTGGCCTCAAGTAATTCTGAAGACGTGTTATTCTGTATGCATGTCTGTTATCAACTTTTCCGAAATTGACTGCTCTTGCAACTTTGAAGCTTAAAGCAGCGAGCTTCAATATGCATGGCTCGTGGTTGCACCTTTAAGGCACAAACTGGATGGTACCCAATGTTTAAAGCGAAACAGTATGTGCTTTGGGGTCTGCTGGCTGCCGGATTTACATCCAGTTACCAGACTAACAACTAAGTTTGTCTTCGCCAGTGCATGCTGCGCTTAGACTTGGGTGCACGTTGGAGATCCAGTGATTGGGAAGGAAACAATACTAGTAATTTTAGAATATTGACCAGAGGGGGAATGGAGATGTAAAGATTGATATTTACATCCGTAACGTTTGACCATCGGTACGTAAAACTAGGGTTCATTATTGTGACTGAGCACTGAGTGAGCATGGTGAGTGGTATCATGGGTCGCTGGTTGTGGTGGCCATGCAGCTGGCTGTATGATCATCAATCTTTTCGAAGAATAAACGCGGAAGTAAAAAAAAAACTTAACTTAAAGAATTCCATACAAAGACACCACATTTTTTCCCCAACACGCAACAGTTTCTGTCATTTATCAGAAAGTGATAGCATGCTGTTAAAAATTGAATTTACAAATGATTTAGCAGGGAAAACATTGACAAGACGTGATTGAAGCATTTACGGTTCTACTTAGTTAGGCGTACATTACTTAGGCCAACATGAATTATTAGCCTATCCTAGATTTAGAAAACGCTTGGAATTTTTAGACCAGTCGCATACACATACTTTAGCGTAGGGTTTGTGTACCCCCAACATCCGCCCCACTCCCACGTTTGTTCGTTCATGGGAGTGGGGCCGGGGGACGTCGGACCCCACAGTTCTGGGGTAGGTTTGTGCAGAGTTTCAAGTGACATGTGGGTATGGAGCTATTTCCTTAATAAACCTTTTCACGTTTCATGTGCGCATGCTCAGAAGATTTAACAGAGGGGACAACAACGTTACATAACGTTTGGCGAATGGATGCTCGCAACTGTTATTGCTGTAGACAACTTGGTCCCCTCCAGCTTTGTTCACTTACGTTTTACTTGTGCGGGGGGTGCTAAAATTAACATAGCGACGGAACGGGAAATTGGCTTATTGGAAAAGAATTGGTTCTTAGTGTTGTTCTAGTTAAGCTGACCAGACACTGCTAGAGAAACAAGAGGGAATAAAGTGAGTAGTAAGACCATGAAGAATGGAAGATCTGTGGTATAATCATGGTTTGGGTTAAATATGTTTTGATAAAAAGGCCAGTCGATCAAACGTTAGGACTGAAATGGGCAGTCTAGTGTCTAAAAAGAAGCAGCCTCCACCAGCTAAAGGAGACTCCTCATCCACACCACAAGCAGCTGGGTCACCTGCCTCGCCACCTGCCGCTGAATCTGAGGTCAAAGATCAAGGAGTATCTACACCTGCAGCACTTCCTGATGAGAAAGTTAACAAAGCTCCACCACAAGAAGGCGGTGCAGAGGAGGTCATGGTGGATGACGAGTCACCAGTGACCGTCACACAGACACCAGTTGGTGAGTACTGATATATCACCAGAATTTGATCATCATGTACCCATCATCAAATTTCAGTCGTTCAATGCTATCTACATCATCCAATGATCTTGATGCTGTTGTTTCATCATTGTCATTTTCATGAGAAAGTAAAACTGCAAGGAGAATAGTCCTTTTTTGTTTCACCGAGAAATCATGTAATTATTTTTCTATCCAATCCTTTTTTTCCCAGCTGTTGCACTGAAGTGTGCAGTGCAGCAATATGCCTGGGGTCGCATTGGTAAGGACAGTGAGGTTGCAACCTTGACCCAGGCATGTGACCCTTCCTTCCAACTGAAAGAAGATGAGCCATATGCAGAGGTTTGTTAAAAGCAAGTTAACAAAATAAAGAGATCCGAGATGAAAATGGTTTTGAAATAATAGCACAGTTTAGAATGTTTGTCCATAAGGAAGATACACACTGAAGCAATAGCTTTTTCTTCTTAGGAGATTAGGCTGTGGCCAAAATTTGGGAAATGCATGTAGTCATCTTTGTCATGTGATTTCCAATGAGTCGACAAAATCCATTCTGATTGATTGGCCAGTAAGTTGTTTTTGGCCTGCCCCTCCTTCAAGCACTTTTAACAATCCCGGCAGCGTTTCTTTCTGTCTTTCAGCTTTGGATGGGTACGCATGTCAAAGGTCCGTCCATCGTTGAAGGTCAAGAGGCCAAATCATTGAAGGATTGGATCGCCGATCAACCAGATTGCCTTGGTGAGAAGGTCAGGTCAAAGTTCAATGACCAACTGCCGTTTCTCTTCAAGGTGTTATCTGTTAACAAGTCATTGTCTATCCAGGCACACCCACACAAGGTGAGTAAGGCTGGATGTATTAGGTCTCTTCAGGCCCAGATTGTGCCACAGTCATTTTTATATTCATTCCTTCAATGCAAACAGTGAGTCAGTCCTCATGTGCCACTATGAAGGCAATCGGAAATGGTTGAGATTCATCTGAATTCATGTTTTGACTTCACACATGTGCTATCCACATGTATGCACCCTTACATTGTCATGGGTAAGCCACACATACAGCGCCCTCAGACTCATGCAAGAAGCCAATATCGTATCCTTGGTTATGTCTAAAACCACTTGATCCTGAGCCCAGAACATCCTGCGTAACATATTGGTGCCAAGGCTGGTTTTGACTGTTCTGGCTGTGGCTGATGATAATATAAGCCTATGGAAGCTGCTGCAGCCAGTTGCCATTGACATGCGTAGTTTATTTCTGGCTGTGGCTAAGTGATTCTGACGCTAACTAAATATATACGGTACAAATTCAGTGGAGCAAGTTCCAGGTTCCAGTTTTTGAAATTAATTGTAAGCTCTCATTGATTCTGACAGGCTTTAGCAGAGACTCTTCATGCTGAACATCCTGAGAATTACCCAGATGACAATCACAAACCAGAAATGGCTATTGCCTTGACACCATTTGAAGGTCTAAATGGCTTCAGACCACTCATTGAAATTGATAACTTCCTGAAGAGTGAGTCAGTTTGATAATTTTTGAAGGGAAAATACGTCCAGTCTCAGTTAGATTATCAAACGCTATCCAGTGACCATTGTTCTTGTTTGTTTCTTGATGTAAGGAAATCTGTTGGTTTAGTGGACAGATGTTTGAGGGCGCTATTTGATCGGCGGCTTTCTGTAGACCATGGCTAGAGTCTCATTTGTTACCCCTTTTTATGGACAGCTGTACCAGAATTCCGAGCTGTAGTTGGGGAAGACAACGCTGACAAATTCACCGCAGAGCTAGAGGCAGGAGGCAGTGATTCCAAGAACGTCTTGAAGGATTGCTTCACGGAATTGATGACAAGAGATCCTGAATTTGTCAAAGAACAACTGGCTCTCCTTGTCCAGCGACTACAAGCAGAAGGTAATGACTTCATTTTCTTTCCTGACAATGTCAGAAATCTTCATGAAGCAAATTCACACGCTTTTCTTGTTTACATTTCTTTCCATAGATTCAGAAACTGGCAAGAACCGTGAACTTCTCTTGCGTCTGAATTCTCAGTTTCCTGGAGATGTTGGATGTTTCTGTAGTTTCTTCCTCAATCACATGACCTTACAGCCTGGGGAAGCCATGTTCCTGGGGCCAAATGAACCCCATGCATACCTTAGTGGAAGTAAGTCATGTGATCACACCTCAGGCAGCACCAAAATAATGCCAGTGGTCAATCTTTTAGCGCGTAGAAGCCATGTTGCCTGGTCCTTAAAGTCACATTCCAGCATTCTGTCGTCTTGTTACATCTCATACGTATTTATGAAGTGTGCAGTGATGTCATTGGCCATCATCTTGAATCAGTTGTGAACTCCTGCACAGGTTGACCAATCTGAAGTAGTTATTCTGTTTCCCTGATCTGTTCAGACTGCATGGAGTGCATGGCATGCTCAGATAATGTCGTCCGTGCTGGTCTCACCCCAAAGTACAAAGACGTAGAGAACTTGTGCAAGATGCTGACATATCTACCAAGTCCAGCCCAAGACAGACTCTTCCCTAGTGTGACTGACCCAGGGGATGCTTGTGTCACCATTTATGACCCACCAGTGCCTGATTTTGCTGTGGCAAGGATAAAGGTATTGAATTTCACAACACTTTGCTCCTTTTTTAACTCGTTTTATTCTAGAAACATGTGGCTTAACTTTTAATTCTCAATTTCCAGGTTGCAGAGGGAGTAGAGTCATATGAAGTAACAGCCTATGACAGTGCCAGCATATTTATTACCATCAGTGGCCAAGCCGAGGCATCACACCCATCGTTTGGAAATGGTAAAACCCTGACCCTGAAGAGAGGCTCAGTTATTTTCATGTCAGCCAACCACAGCCTTCCTCTTAAACTGGAAAAAGCAGATGGCCTGCTTGCTTTCAGAGCTTACTGCCCATTGGATTGAAATTGCAACTCGGTTTCATGTGTCAGCAAAATCAAGCCAGAATGTTTATGTGGTAGGGGGCTCTACACATGTGACAGTTAATTTTATATTGCTTGGATTGAATTTGCAAGACTTTTAAGGTTTGTTTGTTTGTTTGTTTGTTTGTTTCTCTCTCAGTACTTTTTGAATCTATTGTTATTTTGGTTTAACAATTGTTGGTTAGTTAAAACTTAAACTTTGTAAACGTTTACAGTTTAAAACTCCATAGAAATACCTACCGATATGAGCACATGTCTAGTGAAAAGTTTAATTATTGTACCAGGAGTTAGTCAAAATGTTTATCTAACCCTAACCATTATGAATCTAATAAGCATATGCATGATTTTAATGATCCCAGGGAAGTTAATAATGAAATTAACTTGTTTCCATTGATCTGTTCAGATGAAATAACACCTGTGCCTTTTAGTTGAATAAAATTGGTTGGGTATTAAAATACAAATATGCACGTGCAATGGTATCATTGGCAAAACCTATATTTTCTTTGTAAGCCGGCCGCAAAGTTTGAATTATTTATGCCATAAAACAACTTGGTATAATTCTATATATTCTTATTTGTAACTAAGTTTCTTTGAGCAAAATGATTAAGATTTTGAGTCCATGTTTTTGCTGTAGAAAAAAGTTGTAAGTAGAGAAAAATCTGTGGCAAAGAAGTTGACCATGCTTTGTTCTAAAAGAACACATCACTCATTGTTTGAACAAAATTTATTTTTTTATGAATTTGATATTAAACTTAAATTTCATGTGTACGGGAAAGCTTTAAGTGCAACAGCAACTAGCCACTGGAGCTAAGCTAAAACATCAAGTCTGTATAGCATGCACAGCATTCTTTAGGATGAATGCGGGCAATTCACAATACAGAGCGCCACCAAGAGTTTGCCACAGACAGACCACTTTTCAAGGTTGACATGCTTTAAGTGTACTTAGTACATAATTTGGGGATGTTTGATTGATTGAGGCATTCCCTGCACCTCACAAAACCGTCATTTTGACTACCTAACACCCATTCACATCAAGCAATTTCGAATTTTCAACCAAGATTGACATACGAAAAACAACATGGAAAAAATTCAAGTTTTCTCCGTACAGCATAGTTATCGAATGAGAGTTTGTCAACTATTTATCCCATAATGCACTGTGAAAAGGCCTCTCTATGACAACATCTTGGTGGCACATTGCATTGCGTATCGCCCATATTCATGTTATGAAATTTGGAAGGCTGGAATTTCACTTACCAGAAATATACCACGAATTCTAAGAAATTGTGAGAGCCTTTTTTTTTTCTGGAAAGGTATCTAATGTCAAATGCTCACTGGGTCAAGTTGAGTTTGAAGGGTCATAAAAAACAAACATTTGATATTGTTTTTAAAGGAAATAGAAGGTATGTGAAAAGTCAGGTACATAGTTTCATTGGGTGCCTTAATTATTGAAATTAGACTCCTTGAGGTTTTTAAATTTACATTGTCATATTGAAGTTGATCCATATGCAATGACTGAACATGTTCAAAAAATGAATAAATGGGATTTTCTGTCTGGCATAAATTTCCAAACTGACCTTAAACGTCTGTAATTTTCACACTTACCTCATTTCTTGCACTGGTCTCTTGAAATGCATTTTAATAAATAAGTCTTATACGTAACAATTCCAGCTTGTCTTACATGTACTGCATTTCTGAATGGTATTGCCGTCATTAACAAAGGTAAGTTGGGTGAATTTCTTTAGTCAAAAGCATACTGAACACAAGGCCAAAACTCTGCATGTTTAGAAGACAGAAATACAGAAAACCAAGATTTATCCAACGGAAATTCAGACTCCAAAACCCACCTTCACAACACATGATTTGATGATACAAACTGAATGAATAGCAGCCAAAATAAAGCCCAGGTGAAGCTGAACAGTGAAAAAGCAAACAGCTATTTTGTGACTTACAGAAGATTCAAGAGTACTGCACCAAATGCCCTGGTCTCGGCGGATTCAGAAAAATGGTAGTACACGCTTGATTGATGTGAGTAGGTATGTGGTGGTGAGCATTCCATTCAACAGTCAAAAGGTTTCAGCTAGTTCGATTGTCGGGTAGTTTAGCTTGTCAGATTGCTGAATAACTTGACGGGTAGATGTCCCATCCTTACAGCAGCGTCCAGTCATTCCCGTCATCAGCTTCGCCATCCTTACTTCAGCCGCACCACCATTCTCCAATTTGTCCACTAGCAATCTACTGAGTTGGGCCTTCTACTCCTTATATATACCACTCCAAACACAAAAGAAAACTATTTGGAAAGATCTAACCAACCACATAACACTCATTCCATGGGCAGGTTTAGATGAGGCATCCACACACCTGCAGTACATGTAGCTGAACACAATACATAATTGGTCCACTGAATTCTTTACATTAGCAAAGGTGGTATCAATACAAGTTTCAACTAAGTTGTCTTCTGTTATTGACCTTTTCACAAATAAATTCATAATTATGCACGCATGCGCACAAATGGCCTTAGCAGCAAGGTCCATTGAAAATGCACAGGGGTGTGATTTTGATCATTTTCTCTCAGGTTTTCTGGCTTTGTTCAGTTTTTTCCCATTAAATTGTTTTTGCTATAAAACAGCATGACAGGAGACTGACTTAGATACGGCAATCTCATGTGGACAGGTAAAATCACAATGGTAAAATCTTTTTACAGAGCACTCAAAATCCCGCTAAGATTAGATACTAATAGCAAAAATGATTGCATGGGATTTTCTGAAGAAAAAAATGAACAAAGCCAGAAAACCTGAGAGAAAAATGATCAAAATCACACCCCAGTACATTTTCAACGGCCCTTGCCGCTAAGGCCATTTGTGCGCATGCACGCATAATTATGAATTTATTTGTGAAAAGGTCAATAACAGAAGACAACTTAGTTGACAAAATGACAGCATGCAGCTGTCATAAACAGGCACTTGAAGTATAAACAAAGAAACAAGTGAAGCTGAAAACTGGATGTTCTGTCGAATATTAAGTAACTTTGTTTTATTCACAAGATCCTCGTGGTCATGTCCAAGCCAATGGGGTTAAACAAGGAAGACGTCAAAAACCAAATGATATCAAGTCAGTAGTCAACTCAAGATAATTTATGTTGCATGGAAAACAACAAATTAACAAAAGAAAAAAATACAAGTCTCTCAAAGTTCTTAAGTTACAAATAACTTATAGCAGTACAGTCAGAGTATCTGTTTGATGCATACCAACTAGATGCAACATATGCTATTTAAATGAACTGATAATAACATGTAACACGTGCTGTTATTCACACTTGTTGACTTTATAAATACATATACAATATTCACAATACTACAGACTGGTCGTGCAGTGTAAACTCAGAAATAAACATTGTCCACAGTGTGCCAACTATTATAAAAGGCGTGATTGCACTACAGAAATGGCTGCGTGATTTTTGTCAACATTTAAAAACTTTTGATTTGTCGTCTCCTTTTAAGAGTGTGGCTTTTTCCAATTACAAGTCCCAAGTGAAGCACTGTTAACTTAATGAACTCAATGAACTTAAAAAGGAATTAATACTCCTGGCATAAGGAACCTTAGTATGAATACACACTGGTCCGCCGCATGAAGATACAATATTTGCAACAATTGACAAGTGGATATGTGGTGTGAGTTGAGCTAACTGGATACACCTATTCTAAATGTACAACAGGTGGATCTCGGAAATTAACACAAGCTTTTGATTATCTGAATTCAACATTTTGAACTGGTTAATGAGACGACAAGTCTACATTTTGGCTCTAGTCAAACTACTAACCAAGGTGAACATGCAGACACCGGTAAACCTTTCTCTGTAAGGTAAGGATTTGGAACCAGGTGTAACATTAACACCCAGGTGTAAAATAACACTGGGATCAAGATTCCAAATCAAATCAATCAGTTAAACCCTGGTCAACATTTTTATCTCTACTCACTCCAAGCAACATACATGTTTCTTTTCAGGTTACGTTAGGTAGATTTAGCAATGACATTCCTTTTTGAAGTCTAACTCCAAAGGTTTTTCAAATTCACTTGTCAATTGTTGCATTTAGCATCTTCACTGCAGATTATAACCTGAGCTAAAGCCCTGATAGGAGCAATATCATGGCTGTCAGCTATAGATTCCTCCAGTAGACACCAGTAGAGGGCACTATTCCTTGTGGCAACTTTGAAGTTCTGAGGAGATATAATGTGTCATCCACGTTCGTCCATGTCACATGTTTGACCTAAGCCTCCTTGCTGCCTATTCTAATGGTCTTCATATTCTGTGTTCATGAGAACTTAAAATAGGGGTTAGACAAGCATGGAGGTAGTTGATAAGGGTGTCAACCGTCAGTAGAAAGTCACTCCATTGCAGCGGTCCATATCCTAACCATAAATGTCACATACATCTACAACATAAAAACCAGTGAGAGAAAAATTGACTACAAGGCTAACACAGTCATACCAAAAAATTATGGCTATGGTAACATCAGGGGTACTTCCTCTTGGCCAAGCTGTGAGTGTCCCCAAATACTACATGATATAAACAGGATGACTATGGTTTGTACAAATATCATCCCACTGCCTGTGTCAAAGGTCATGTGAAGACACAGTTATCATAGCCATAAAGTACTGATAAATAAACCAACAACTGGATATACAATCTTAATGCACATAGTCTAGATCTTTCGCCATAAATAAATATCAATAAATATACTGTAACATTAAGTTCATCTTATTACTTATTAAAGCTTTGTCTATTCTTTTTTCTTAGAGTTGCAAATGCACCAATTTTCTTTTGGCATTGCCGACAAAAATGATCTTAAATAATGAATATTACAGGTGAACAAGTAAATGATTTAGAATTTGAGAAATTTCTCTTGGTGACAACATGATTATCTTGATATGATGAAAACAAGGTACATTGAGGAATGAGTCTTCAAGTGCTACATGTAAGAAATGAGAAGTCCCCTTTGAATGTGTTTTTTTTATCAATTTGCCAGACGTGAAATCTGAGTAATGTTTTATTCTAAATAAATGAACGTGTACCTGGCACTATTGGGGTACAGAGAGTCACCAATCTGCTATAAGACATCTTTTTTTAATAATTTTTTTCTTCTTTTTTTTCTCTTTTAAATTTTTTTTAATTCTTTTTTTGATTTTTACTTTAAAATGACACCTACTCTGTTGGAGTTTCTTTTTTGTGTTTTTACACTTTAAAATGAGCTCTATTTGTTTCTAAAATATTTACACTGCGAGATAAAGAGGCTCTTTTCGGAAAAATTGGCAACAAAACACAATTAAATGGAACGAAAATAACAACTTTACATTCAGAAATATAACTTACATAGTATAAAACGTACATTACAAATATCTAGTCAATCAAAAAGGACAAATGCCATATGGGGACATATTGATCAGCAAGGTCTTATTTTCCTGAAAAAAGTTATACACAAACATAAATTTGATGAGGCAGCCGAGTGCCATACTTCCATTGTTTGAAACATTAATTATGAAAATGAAATTTGTTCCTGAAATGTTTACCTATGACCCACTGGCCAACACCAGAACTGACATTATAGCGCCCTCTTCAGTTTCAAATTATCCAGGTTGCAAAGGCTTCATCATAATTTATTCTACAAAAAGAACCTCTACATGTACAAGTACAATCAATCGCAAATTAAAAAAAACAAGAGAGAAAAACCGTGCCATGTTTCCAACCTTCATTTTACCTTTTCATGTAAAAGAACCCTTTTACAAAGGAGAGATGGCCATTCCAAGCTGTGGTGATACCTGAATAGTTGATGATTCTTGATTTTATGAGATTTTGTTATTTGATTCCTTGTTCTGCATACAAATTCACAAGGTATTCAAATTTGCCTACGATGGGGATAATAACATATGTACAAACAACAATATTTCACACAAAACAGAGGAGGCTTGGAGTGGGTGGGTTGCTACGTACCAGTAGAGCTCACAGTGATCTAGTGCACAGCACTAGATACCTAATCCGCCTCAACACCAAATACATGTACTTACACTTTTTGTTCTTTACTGTGTCCAGCATCATTTACAGGGAGGAGGAATATACTGTACATCTAGGTATCAGGGTCTACATGTTTGTAACAGAGACTGTGATTGGTTAGAGTCGGCAAGTATTAGCCAATCAGATTAGTTGATAAGGGACACTGTTCTATGTTCAGATTGTCTGAAAACATGTACTTGGTTTCAAAATGCATTTTCTGAAACAAAAAAGGAAAATCTTATGTACATGTCTATAAAAATCTCAATGAATATTATCAATCTAACCAAAGTCCAAGTGAGTACAGTTACATGTATATATGATAGTTTTGATTCAAAATCTTGGAACAGAGAAAAAGTCTGTGTTCACCCAATAAGAATTTCTGTATGTGCATCTGTCATGCAAGGTTCACACTAAGAGTCATGAATACCAAGTTCCCAATGGATCTCACCATGGCTGACAAAACAACTAAGCAAGCAAACACAAACAAAAATCTCAGGGTTTTTTCCCCAGACTGCAAAATATGATTGCAGAGTTAAACCAGCAATAAAATGTCTGCATTATCAAAAAAAGTTCCGGTTGATGACTGAATCTAATTTGTGCTAGATATTTGCCGCCTCCAATCCAACCCAACCATGCTATCCCACCTGAGTTAGAATAGCCAACTATCATGTGTAATAATATTATAATATATCTATGAATACTTCCCATATAGTCCTCTATATAGTAATGTATCTGTGAGTGTACAAGAAACGTGTATGCAACAGCCAAAATACCTTACTCATGTCACAGTTACCACTCCACTGAACAACCGCTCTCGTCTGTTTTACAGAAACAAAATTGTAGCAAAAGATTTCACCAGATACGTTTTTACGTTAACTTACAGTATAATTTCACATCCTTTTTTCTTAAAAATACATCAAACATGGTCTACAAGCTGAGAATAATAATGAGAACATGCTCATCAAAATGTAAACAAAATAAACCAACTCACTAATTACAAATCAACATATAAAAGCGAAAAATGCACTCAATGAGCTCAACACTGAAAACAATCAGAAATAGATTGAATTTATAAATAAAAACCATTTGACCTATTTCTTCAGTAATGGTTATGACAACTATGGTTGTATCATTTAGGTACGTGTATTTAGCTTTCTCCTGACACTGTGTACCCATAAATGTTGACTGATATTCTAAAGGTCACATACCTGCAAGGAATTGTGGGAGTTATGGCTCTGTGGTAATCCACATGTACATACACAACCCCAGTGTACATTCAGATTCCCTTTGGAGCCTGCCTTATGAGAAGTGACAACTCAAAATGAAATCCGATAAAATGCCTGGCAATTCTTTGGTTTCTACCATTGACAAAAAGTTTTTAAAAGGAGAATTCTTCCAGGAAGAGTTATTTCATTTTCCATTTTTGTATTCTGGATATTAATCGTAAAGATAAATTGACAAGATATTTTTATGAGGTCTAGCGTGATTGTCCTTAAACTTTCTGTTCATATTTACCCTTGAAATTCCCCCTTCTAATTACTGGCAGGTGACTTTCCAGTATCAAGCATTCCACTTCTTGCGCCATATCCAAATTTAGCTTTCCACTGGTTGTAAAAAATTGCCAAGAGTTACTCAATTTATCCTAAATAAAGTCAAGAATTAGTTAGTCTGTTCAACAAGAAACATACCTATCATGCCTATTGTAATAAATTCCTACATTTCATGTTACATAATTCTCTCTTTTTCAAAAATGGTCCATCAACCTCAGTAAAAGAATTCATCCATCACAGACAAGATGTTTGTGGACATTTGGAACAAAATGGAGCAAAGGACGTAAGCAAGATAAACAGTACTGTCAAAGTGTATCTGAACTTCTCTGATCCAAGAAAATAAAACCCCCTCAATTAGAAAAAAAAACCTTCATGTATTCTTCTTACTACATGTACTTGTGAAAAGGGATGGATACGTCACTGGCCATGTTTTCCATCATTCACAGAAGAACCAAATTTCAACTTGTGAAGATTTACTCCCTTCAGCATCATAATGAGAGCAGTAAAGTAAAATCTTGATAAACAACATTTGCCCTGGACTGTATTGCTGTTTCCCACAAACAGTTCTCGGAATAATGTGTAAACGGAATCCAGCACTGCCAAGCCACTTTTTAGGGCACCATGCTAAGATGATAATGAAGCATCTTTGAACTCAGACCACAGACACGCCAGGCAGGATGCACAGACAATTCTCCTAATATTAAAAAAGCTTATTGAAATACAAGAGTTCAGTATGCACACAACTCATGGGGGGCCGTAAGTTGATGGTGTGCAAATAATCAAGTACATGTACAGTAGGAAGGGATTACAGTGAGATGTGGAAATCTTAGCTCCAAACATCACATTAATGGCAGAGTACAGAGATTCTTATTTGTGCATTAAGACCGGTTGATTGATACATTCATGGGCCTTAGCATCACAGAAACTTCAGGATGATGCAGCAGGAATACTGTATATAGGAGAAACTGTACTGGTTCAGAAAATTGCCACTTTCAACTATCTGTGTGTATGTCTAGAATAAAAGGATGACAGATACACTTGGCTGGATGAAGATGTAGAGTTATACACGTATGTAAGCTAGAATCCTTTTTTTTCTGGACAGTCTTTAAAACACAGAGGGCCAATTCTTCAATGGACTACCCACACCAAATTGAATACATTTCACTTTCAAAGTGGTTCACAACTTTTCTGCTTCAAAAATTATTTTGGAGTGAGTGGTTTATCTTGCTTACAAGAGACTGTAAATTTGACCGGAATGGGTCACGAAGAGCACATCCATTTCTACTGCCAAAATGGGCATTTAAGAAACCCACAACTGTCACCCTTGGACCAGTCCTTGAGTTGTATGCTCATTTACAAACTAAGAAATTATGTTGATAAATGTAACAAATACTGCAGGCAATGTAAAAAACAACCAAAGACAAAGCAAGCATTTGATGATTCCAATTCCAACAGATGAACAGGTTGCCATGGTAACGCTACCTGCATGTGATGGAAAGCTGACGAGGATGGCTCCCGGATGCAACATCCAACTCGGACATGTCAATCAAAAGAAGTTCCCTAGTGCCTCCCCAAAAGGGGGTGGGGCTTCCTCCTCCTATGCAAATTCCAGTGGTAGGTCACACAAATGTTCTCCAAATCCACAGCATGGCTAACTGTCCAATCACGAGCCTTGTTACAGATGCTTTGTATAAGCTGACTGTGCCTGATGGATCCGTTCTATTGGTCACATTTACTGTGCACTTGCCCAATGCTGATTTATGAGAGTAGTCACACTGAAAACATGGTGCTTCATGGGCATATGTAGAATTTTCATAAAGATCCCGGTGCCCTGCAGCACAAAGACAAAAGAAGAAGAAAAATACACACTTTTCAATCAAAGAACAAAAGTGTTAAATTGCTGTGCTGGATAACATGACAAATAGCTGGTTAACTACAAGTTGATGTTAATTGGTAAATGGAAAGAATGACAGAAAAACAAGCCAACAGACAGGAAATGGTAAGAAGTCAGACAGAAGCTGAAACCTGTATGCTGTATCAGTCAACAGCATTTCTGATTGTCAGGTTACAGATATGGATCACAAAAACAGAGCAGGTGATACACATAAAATTAGTCTTGGCCTGAGAACGTTGTTTCTGTACACCACGCGGGTGACATGCGCTGGCAAGCACAGTGTAATAGCAGTAATGGTAGAAGGCGCCAGTCCATAAGAGACAAACTGTACTGAAATTCAGTCTTGGTGAATTTAGCAGGCCTACCACATAAATTCTGAACACACCTCAGCACTCGAATGACCATGAATAATAGTACAAGCACATCACATGTGCATCACATGCACATCACATGACAGTTGAAATTATTACATCAATGTACGAACCAGTACGGTGTGTTCCCACCGAGTGTGTACATAATCATCTTTGTGAAGGCATTTGACTCACCTTTTCGATAAGACATGTACTTGTAATCAACCCCCAAAATCTGCAAAAAATGGCCTAATGAGTGGTTCCTGATATCACCAGCGCACTTGATGTTCACAACATTACAACCCAATGGCCTGTAGTGTCAGTATACCTTGGGTTGTGCACCGATTTACAACGCTGCATGAAGGAAGCTCCTGATGGGTCTTTCAACGTGCCAATACGGTACCCCTAGAACTGTGTGGTTCGTCATAATGCTGTGGCACACAACGTGACGATGAACCCGATAGTTCTAGGACTACACACACAGTCAATGACTTGCACATACATATGCAATAGCTACTGGTACATGTAGTTTGCTGTATGCGTAAGGTTCACTTAATTCTCTGACTCCTTGAAGAAAAGGCATCAAGATGCCATCGGACAATATAAGTTTAGAAAATGCATATTCTGATTCCTTTGAAATGTTGGATTTTATATACTTTGGAAAACTTTCTCCTGATACCCTATTATATTTGGTGAATTAAAACCATGCATTAAGGTGCCAGTCTGGTTCCTAACAGTTCTGAGTTGACGTGCATGCACTGTCATGCATAGTAATTCCAGCACCTGAGGTAAACTCAGAATGTTTCTGATGGGCTTGTCGAACTCATCAAGACTGGATCTCAGTGCAATTCATCTCCTATGGATTGGCGCCCTCTACTGCTACTGCTGTTGAGCTCTGCTTGTCGCTGTATTGGTATGGCACATATAGCGACAAAAACAATGCAAATCCTGTCTTAAGCCAAGACTGCCATAAACTTGTCATTGCGGAACTGTCTAAAATTGAACAATATAAACTTACGTGGACAGAAGTAGCTCTGTCTACCACAGTACTGTACAGATGGTAACAAAAAGGGGCATTTCCTTGAGGTTTCGTAACAAAATTCCAAACATGGCTTGATGAGTCGACCTTCATCATAGAAATCGAAGGTTATCCCACACAGCCAATCTCTGTATGCAATCTGCAATAGCAAAGAGACAACACATATGATTTACGTCAGGCTTCATAACAGTGAGTGAAAGCTTTTCAAGACATTTTTTCAATTGTTAACACAAAACCCAACGTGCTGTATGCACTAGTGTCTTCATGTTTTCAGATTGGCAATTATAACTGAAGAAAGCTAGACACATTTTAAGTGTACACTGTATATGTAGTAAGTACGTACATGTTGTAAGAAAACAAAAATAGCACGGGTGATTCACACAAGTGTGCCACCAAGAGTTTGCAACACGTTGGCCAATCACAATGTGCGAAATCTGTCGACCCTTTCCAAACTCACATTCCGTTGTCAGATTTCACACGTTGTGATTGGCCAGTGCGTTGCAAACTCTTGGTGGCGCACTATTGTGAAACGGCCATATTGAATAGCAATACGTACATGTACATGTTAATGAGCATAAACTTGTTGCTCATGAGTGCAACTTGTTTCTTGTGTAGAACATGTACATGTATGTGTACACTGTAAATATACAGTGTACATGTGCACATGTAAATATACGGATTATTGCTACAGGACAAAGAGATCATACATTGGAAATCAAGAGAGAGCAGAATACACTGCAAAACAACAAACACAGACTCTTCATGATGTAAACACAACCTGATAGTGTCAGGGAAAAGAACACACTAATCTTGTCAGTTGGCATTATTATCAGGCCCACTGTAGCAATTAACAGGACCGCAGACCCAACACACGCTAAGACAACTGATTAGGGCCGATTAGTCCCGGTATTTAGCATGCGGTCCTGAGAGAGCAACAAGATCACAGCGACCTCCTCAAGGTTAGATGCCACTGCTCTATTAGATCAGACATCCTCATCCAGTACGTCTGCTGTCTAAGATACTCCTACCTGCCTGCCTCCTGTCTTGTCTTGCTATCTTGATGTTAAATGACAAGTTGGAGCAATGCAGGAATTCATGCAAGGGTCCAATGTGCAACTGGATCCTGATTACGTTTTACATGATATCCACAAGCTTCGTGCATGGCATATGATGTGTGTTGAACCTAACTAGCGTATAACGGTATATCTCAAAAGCTCTGATATCTACATGCAAGGCAGACTTCTGAAATTTTCCTCTTAGCAATGTTTAAGAAATTATGTTTTTGTACAATACAGGGTTTTCACTGAAGAGCAAAGTAGGGAAGTTGGAGAGTATTTAGAGGAGAATCCAGTTTCACGAGGTGTGTGTCCGACAGCCTATTGCTTATTGGTTGTCACGACAATGAATGACACATTTTGGCACTAGCAAAGACAGAATAATCCAAGGCGTCTAGAAAATTTTAACCTTAAGTCAAGAATTTTCCCCAAAAAATAAGTCAAACACTGACAACATAAACTGAACAACCTTTCATTTTTTTTCAACAAGGTTCCCTTTTCTGAGTCAACATTTCCCTAGAGAATCTGATTCATAATGACAAACGGTCACGCTCAATACTGCGTCTACGTGTTACATTGGTTATGACAGAGTGTTGCAGCGCAGTCATTAAACAATGGGTTATGACACGACCTTTGTAACCAATTAAATCAGGCAAGTTTCAACCTGGTAAGCGTGCAAATTGGTTGAGTGAAACTGGTCCAATGGAACCAATAACTACACTGTACATCAATTAAACAAATATCTTGGTTACACACGTGTATCCTGGCAAAAGGCTGGGTGTTATTCTTTACACAAACACGAACCAGAAAGGACTCTGCCTAAAAGCACAGGTCCACGGTTTAAAGCAAAGGGGCACCTTGGTAATCCTTAGGCTACTTGGGCCTCTGAGCTGGTTTGGGCTCACTCACCTTTCACTCTTTAGACATACCGCTCCACACTTTCTAGGGGTGTGAGTTGACGGGTATTTTTAGAACCGGATACCCGTTTATGACAATACTGGATACCCGGTACCCTTAAAATATAAAGAAAACTTAACAAATGGCATTGCAAGCAATTCCAGAGGATTACGTGCCTGAAACATGGTCTCTTTTTCATATGTAGGAAGCATCACATTGTTCTAAACATTAGAGGGGAAACCACCACCCCCTCCCATTTTATTAAATGAAATTATTACCATCAGTTTGTAATAAAGCAGCTCTGTTGATCTCTGAACTGTGCATGTACATGTAGTTACATGTACATGTATGTCTGCGGGACCAGGTTTTTCAGCGGCACGGTAATTTTTCAGCAGAATTCTTCCTTTCACCTTTAAAGTTCACATTTATTTGACACATGTACATGTATGTCAATTTTGTCTTTCTAATAGGGGTACCCATCCAAAAGAGATGGAACCAGGTTTCATATTGACCAGCAGGTACCCGGGTAACCGGCACAGGCCAAGCACCTTCATGAATTATTCAAGTGAAAAGCTGGAACCAAATTTTCCGACAAACAGCAACTCTGTTTTTCAATTTTCATCAAATCTGGATAACCTTTTCAAAACTAGCATGTCAAATTTTGATGCTTTTTAAAACTGGGACATTGAGTTTCAAAATGTTGTGAAAGCCCTTACAGAGAAAAATCAGGTTACAGGGGTCAAATCATGTTTTGGTATGGTAGACAGGGCACAATTGATATCAATGATGCTTTCAAAACAGTCCAACTCCTTAGACACGATGTAAAACTTGGGATTGATTTGTGATGTTTCTCTAAGATATCGTCTTACTGAAACACTCAACTATTTTGGCATAAGAATAACAAGATCTACCAGTAACCAGTAGTCTCCACTACACTAAAAAGAGAACATGAGATTTAAAACAGAAATGCAAAAACAAAACACTGCCAATCAAACAAAAACCAAAACAAAAAACAGGAATAAAAATTCCTAAAATACAATTTACTCTTGACAAAATGAGACGCAACAATGATATCATATCACTATTGTTTATCAGGTGGATTATTTGTTGGAAGTAAGTCTCTTTAAAACGATGTAATCTCCAAGTCTATAATGACGCTGTTCTTACATCACCATCCACAGCAAGAATTGCTGCTGACCTACATGTACATGTATATGCCACATAGCCTGGAAGCCCAAAACCTGCTATCCTTACACCACAATAACTACCACATCCTCAGTGGTTTTTTCCACTCAAATGACATTGCTGCAGGCTATGTGGCTCACAATTCCTTTAGATTTCTGTAAGGGCTAAGAGAGATCCCAAAAATAGACAGCTAGGTCTGCATATGAGTACACCATCGTGCTAAACTGTGAAAAGATACACTACGAAAGTACTTGTTATTCAGACCACTGTACACAGGCAAGTCTCAGCAAAGCAGTCAACAATTCATTATTTTTTTCTTTCCTCTCAATTACCATGCAAAATTGGTTCCAAATTCATGTATTTATTACTCCATGACAATCGACTCAGAAAAGATCATTTATAATTTAGGATGAATAGTTCAGCAAATGCTTAAGGCTTGTCTGGTTGATATCGTGACATATAGACCTCAATGCATTAATTGATTGAATTTCAACCATCCTGCACAGATGTATGGCCTGGAGTAACTCAACCGGAAATATTAATACTCACGTGATTGTAATTTTTAATTGGGTGAACATCTAGCTCATTGACTTAAATCCACGCAAAGGAAGGCTGATTGGAAAGAAAACTAACAGTTTATTGGTACATGTGCACTATACGTTTCCCTGGAATTTTAAAAAAATTGAGTCCATGTAACTTGTTTTCAATTTACGGGGAGAAGGCTATTACTACATGTAGCTATGAAGTCCAAAGCTGTACTGGAAAATCTACATTTTGGAAGAATGTGTTGAACATCAGTCAGTCATGTTAAATAGAATTCTAGTCAAGGAAAAGTTGAGACTATTCTCTGACACCTACAGCTCATCACTTGTATGTGAAATAAAAGATGAGGGAAAATGCACTACGGAGGCACTGGAGGCACAGGTGCATGTCACTTGTACTTTGACCTCCTGGATTTCTTTATATTTTTCCTTAAAGTCTTACTTCTGCAAACAGCGCACCCATACAGTTGTTGTGAGTACTCAGATGTGAAAACAATCATCTTTTGGCAAAGGTTGAATGTGAAGGTTGATGCCCTCTATCTTCAGCAAAAGTCTGGGGTCATTTGCACAAATGTATATGTACATATATGGACATGTTGATGTACATGTACATCCAGGTTAAAAGGAAAAGCAAAAGACCACTGATGAAATTTTCAGGAATGGAAAGAGACTTTAATAAGTGGCATGGTGGCAGTAGGACATTTGGCCATGGGTCTCGATTTGTTCATTTTAATGAATCATATTTCTTGACACTGTTAGAACCAGTTTGCACCTTTAAGAGGGATTAATTAAGCCGTTTTGCCAAAGACATGTATCGGCCATGCACTGGTGTTCATATTATTGTCACAGACAGTTACCAATATCGTGGCACACCATGCATGACACAAGGGAGGCTCTAGCATAATTGGACCAAGGCCCGCTGCTAGATTGGTGCAAGAGTATCACCTCATTAAACACCATCAGAAATACTGGTAGCATATCAAACTATTTCTGGAGCAGTAATGTTGATGATGCAGTAGCTACCCCTGACCCTTGAAGTTTAGTATAAATCACACAGAATCCTGTTGGATTTGGTGTAATTAGGGTTTTTAAGTAATTGACCTGGGATCAAACTATAAATTTTTCAAAAACTGTAAAACAAATGAGTTCTTGAGTTTGAATAAAAAAATAAAATAGGAATTAAGAACGGCAACCTACATGTAAATGAAATTTAAATTTTAACAGAAAAATAGCAAGAAATTAGATTGAGGTACACAAGATGAATAAAACGGCAGAAGGAGCTGGAATGACAGGGAAACAAACTGATATCAAGACAGTAGATGAATAAACAACTGCTGAAAAAACCTTTATATTGTGCATACAACTAATTACAATTAAATGTTCATTCTTTGCACTAAACTGACAAGCATATCAATGTACCTGTGTGTAGATCGTGCACAATGAATGTATAGGTCATTCCAAATCCTTGAATTAATCAGCCAATGAGCTGAGATCCCTGTGGTCTGTCCGCGGACCCCTCCACCTCATTGACGTCATACTTGTTTGGTTATAAGCTGGACAACCAGACCAAATTAGTCGATATAAACGGTGGTCGTCATGCTAATAAAGAGAGTGCCATCCGGGGCTACACCAAGTATAGGTGTTTATAAATAGACCCAATGTTAAACCAACAAATTGCACCAGATCCAACAATGTGCTTTTTATTTTTACATAGTTCAATCTGATGCAATTACACAGCTTCAAATACCTGCAGTCATGTTGCCTGTTGGTACAAACATTCCAGAAATGAAGATAAGGGTTTTACTCTAGGGGTCAAGAGGCACTTTCTATTGTCAGAATTCAATTTCTGTACCCAACTCCTTTAACTCCTGCCAGATCTAGTTTCTCCACTGGCTGAATAGGGAGATGAAGCTGGAACAATTCCCAATGTGTATGAATTCCTGTGATATTCCACACACAGCCTAAACATTTTGATTCTAGTCTTGGTTTTGAATGACCAGAAACTCACAATGCTGAATGACATCCAAGTGTACATGTACAAGACAGTAGAAATGGTGTTCATCCACACACTCCCCAAATACCATTTTTTTTCTCATCCGACACTCACCGTTTCACTTGTTCCTCAATTTTCTTTCACCATTCTTCATCCCTTCATTGAACTCCTCTCTTCTGTTTCCCCAGGGCGTATATATTCTATCCTTGCCTGTATCCTTACCCACCCCAATCACTTTCCCAACGTCACCCTTGGCTGTAAGCATTCCAGGTTTTTTTTTACCCCTCCCCCAGAAAAAAAGCCCGAACCTCTCCATAACCAAGGGAACAGCCGCCAGAGCTGTCCATTCAAGGTCCATTCAAGAAAACTGCACTGCCGTTTGCATTCAAGGAGGAAAAAAAAATTGCGCTTTATATAATCGGCAGTCTGTATCCACAGTAAGCCAGTTTTGCCTGTGTCTATCAGAGGTTTGTTACAAATACAAAAAGATAATAAGAAACCTAATACAGCATCATGATAAAACCGGGCGTAAATGTCACCAAAATGGACTGATCCACTAGGTACAAAGGGGTGGGTAAGGTATGAAAGGACTGAAGGGGCTAAGTAAGGGTGACTTGTCAAGTAACAAAAAAGTGCATTGGAACCCTGAACAAGTTGATAATCAGCAAAAAGGATAAACAAAATGACAAAAAACAGCATCAAATATAGAAAATCAGAAATTGAATTTTAATGAAGAACTACAGTACTAGAGCCAGATCAACCAAGCAGGCCCACTAAAGGTGTTGTATTACATGTACACTGAATGTACATGTAGTTGTTTAGAGTTACGAGCATCTGTTACCCGATGACCAGAAAAGGTGAATTAAAAAAATTAATTTGTCTTTTTTATTTGTAATTTGAATTTTGAAGGAAGAAAGAAATTGACAAATGTGGGTTTTGAACCTAAATCCTTGGGCTGTATTACCCTTGAGCTATACTTGTAATCCTCTATTCTGTAGGTATCCAGCATAACATGTACGTATCACGGGAATTTCACTGAATCTACCAATGTCCTGAAGGTGCCTTTAGGAAATGTAATTCCCATGTTCTCTACAAAATTCAATTTGGAAAGGAAATTTAAAATATGCACCTTAGAAATGGTGAGCATCAAGAAATTCATTTTGGAACAAAAGAAAAGGTAGACGTAGGGAGACCTTTACATGGCTTGATTTGACTCCATACACCGCGTCATTTCCAAGCAGCCTGCCCAACCTGATTCACACCCTATTGCTGCCATAACCTCCCCCTACTTCAATTAATTTCTCATTTCTCCAGCCAGTTCAGCAGAACTTCTACCCATGACTTCCCAAGCATATCGCCATTACTTCATGATACACCAGTCGCTCAATGCAGTCAGTATGGAAATATAGAAACACCATGATTTATTGTGACTTGTCAGACTTTGATAGGTACACTAGTACCAGTAGAACTCTCTACTTAAGGAGCAGTTTCTGAATCTTCAAATTAATTTCTGAAATCAGCTCAAACAGTAGGTTTTTTGGTTTAGAAGTGTTTTACAGCTCAAAAATCTAAGAATTTATGAAAATTTATAAAAAAACTTTATCTAAGATGTCAGACCAACCTAACAGTAACTCGTGACCAGACTAAACTTTCATCTCAAAACAGCCATGTCTCAAAACAAGTGTTACATGACGTGCACTCAAACTCATATACATTGCACCTGTAGGTGTTCTGTGGGAATAACGTATGCATTGAAATATGGATGTTCTGGGGAAAAGGTTATATGGACCAATCTCTGTTGCCAACTTTCCTAATAAAAGACACTGTCCCCTCAAAGTGGTGAAGGCCTACCCACCCACTGAACCCATTACACATACAGATCCACTTCATTAAGTCTCCTTCAACTTTGGCATCGAATTCCCACAGAAGTCTATTTGCCTACAGTTGGCTGGTTTGAAACAATTCCTCACAAATCTGGTATGCATACCATACTTTAATGAGGTGACCAGAGTGATTGCGAACATGTCAGAAGACCAACTGTCACATGGGTGACAGTCCAAATAATGCCAGTCAATATTCACCTGTGTTCAAACTGTGAGAGAGAATATTTATTGCTGCCCAATCCCGGCCCCAAAAATTGTGTTCTATTCCCCGTAGTGTCTGACCAGGATACTGGGCCAGCCAATATCCTTTAAAAAACAACAACCCCCCTCCCAAAAAAGGAATTTCCATGTTTGTAGGAGTATTATCCACAGGAAGTGAACTCAACATGGCTACGTTTTGGCAGATCAGGACACAGATTCTTGAAATCCAGAGTAAAAGTAATCGGCACTGAAATATTCAAAAGCAGTGTACGAATGCATTGTCTGGATGCAAGAACAGGATCATGCTGCTTAAAGTTCACGATCTGGAGAAGTCACAGATTTTCCAGAAAGCTTACACTGGGTTGAACATTTAAGAATATAAGTGACTGAATGTCAAGAGCAAGGAAATTTATGCACAGCAAGTTGAAAGTGTAAATTCCATCAGCTGCAAGCAGAATTTGGAGTCATACTTCAACAAGGTGGTACTGCTACCCCGTACGTGCACAGTGTACAGGAAGGGAAATCCTCCCTTTTGGAGTTTTCAAGGCTCTTCTACATGCACTTCAACCCTTCTCCTGGTAATGAACAAACCAGCCCTCTCCTTAATTATGAAAATTTCATGCTGAATGCTACCCAGCTGTCCAACACATCACATAAGTAACCATCCAGGTTAGGTTACCACATCAATAATTGATATGTGCAACATCACGGCGTCAGACCACAATAGGAATCAACCAGAACTATGAACAGTGTATTTACATGTATACTGGGCTCATCAATGGTGTTGCAGAGCACAATTTAACTGTTTATGATTTGAATGAGTCTGAAGATGTGGAATTGGAGGAGGTGACAAGCTCAAGTTATTTTCGAGGACTAAGGAACCAGAGAAATAACATCGCATACACCGATGCCTTCTGCATCATCCGATGTGATCTACCTATTTTTTGAAGACATAACTTCTTCTGAAGATGATCACTGAAAACTGTCTGAAACACTGTGCTTGATGGCTATGCACTAACAGGCCCTTTAGTATGTATGTATTCTAACTACATGTAGGTAAAGATAATTACACACCATTCTACATTTTGGCTGCATGGTTACATGTATGCATAAAAATGGAGTAAGTCTCAAAATGGATTACATTAACAATCAACCAACAATTTTACTCACTTGTGATAAAACTACATGAATCTTGTGTTGACTTCATATGAATGATTAAATTTGATACCAGTGAATATCTCATTTATTCATGGAAGTCGGTAACTACTGGCATGGAACTATATATCTGTGGTTCCACACAAGTGCAATGAAAAAAAACCAAAAAATCTCAGACGATCCCCATACACATATCCATAACTAAAATCAGCAACTATGGAATGCAGCATTCCAACTCATTCCAACATAAAACTACTGTCTGAGCTGGCTGGCTGGCTGGCGGCTGTGATGTAGGGCCTACAGAATAAAACTGGCCTAGATTTAGAGCATCTAGCTTGGCATGATGTTAACCTCCTCTGCCCTTTCACACCCTTCTGCTACTAGTATATATTGCTCATATACAGCATTCACATACAACATAAACATACCATGCCAGCTATAATGGCATATTACCATAAATTGGCAGTGCATAACAGCGGTGCACCCATCTCCTTCAACCTCCACTGGCTCGACCAAGCCTTCCGTTCGCATTTCATTAATTGAATTTTCAAATTAAATTTGACCATTTTTTTTCAGCTCAAGGTGAAATGATCAGGGTTTAATAAGGGTTAAGGGGATGGCGGTGGACATTTTAAAGGTAATTACAACTGGGCGACTGAAATGCACGATGGGTGAGTGTTTAAAGGGGCAAACCTATCCCTCACAGAACTGTGTCATTATGGTAAACAAAATTAAGGTATATATTGGGTACCTGCAATGCAAAAGAGACATATATGTACATGTACACTGTACCGGTACAGCAGCTACTACTAGAAATGTGTCAAAATCATCAGTAATATAAAGGTAACGTTCCTGGAATACTTCAATTAAAGGGGCAAACCAGCAGAGCTCAGAGTAAAAAAAAACAGAGGGTGGGACTCAAACCACCAATCTCCTAAATGCATACATGTACATGTACGTACCACTTCAGTGTTCAACTTCAAAATTCAAATCACGTTTTTGCTATCTGCGTTTTGGAATTGATCTGAGAAACATATGCTGAGTTTCATGTCAGTCTGGCGTCTTCATGAGCTGTACATGTGTGTTCATTTACCAGTACTAGGGTACGTCACCTGTCCTTCATAATCAATGCTGAACATGGAGATGCAGTGTACATGTATATCAATGGTGGAAATGAAAGATGACTGCAGTACATTTTTTACACTCCAATTCACTTAAAATGTCAACAACCCAACACATTCCATTTATTTTGCCATCAACAGCCCTGACACTGTTTCTTTAAGGCTTTCACTGTGACAGTGTGTTTGCAGAACTTTCAATTTTTTAAAGGACACAGTTCATCTTACACGCTGGGTACTGCATTTAATGCCGGGAAAAATGCCAAGAACTAGTTGGTCTGCCAGCTCCAGAAGAATGGCCTAAAATATGTCTGGAAAAACATACAGGGATAGAGTTGGGGCCAGGTTTGTTTACATGAAAGGGATCTGGTATTAAAATATACTTTGGTGTCTGATGTTAGGGTAAGGATTATGCACTTATAAATGGGGACAACTCTCAAGGATGTACTTTTGATGAAAAGGAATGGAAAAAAAAAGGTAACACAAAGACTTAGATTTGCAAACTGATTCAAGCCATAATTCATGCATACATATGTGCATGTAGCTTTATCAAACATTGTACCGATACGCACTGTTGGTTTACTCAGATAGATGTAGATGCTGTGTTCAACAGCATTACAAATGTTGGGGAATAGAATACGCAATACATCTCAAAGTGTTTGTGTGATGCAAATAAAATGGCAGCAAGAGAGGGAATTGCAAAAGAAAAAAATTGATTGTCCAACCTACTGGTGGTAGCCTCCTAGACATTTGATAGGCATCTGATCTAATACATGTATACACCTTCTATAACCAACCACAATCCAACATCCTGCATATGTAGCTGAAACAAAATGGCTACTCCAAGTTCCAGAGTAAAGACAGCAGGCAGGTAACTCTCTTAACAGACAACACTATCTGGCTTAAAGTAATGTCCGATTTTTTTTTGTCACATAGACATTACATGTACCGGTACACGTACAAGCCTACACACAGTAAACAGCTTTCTTAACAAAGCTATATGTACCCCCAGTATTCAGAAAATCAATGGTACAATTTAATTTTTGGAAATGGTTTTATTCTTCACAACTTCACCAGCAAACAATGTTCTTTTTTAAAACAATTTCCTCCCTTGGAAGGTTGAGAAGTTGACAGTGACCTTTGCATAACACACTATGACCAAGTAATTACTGTCAGTCGAGACAGTCCATGCATATCCTACACTGCTGGTTATTTCATAAAGCAGTTTTTTTTTACCTAGGTGCTATTAGGACTGTTCATGCTTAGGACTAATGAATCTGGTACACGGTTGGACACCGTGTCTGCAAATGACTGGATGAATACTTGTCAGATGGAGCACTAGGCAGACTGGCAGGGCGTCTTTGCTGTATGGGAGCCATAGCGTGAGACTGGCCAACACATGTTGACCAGTTCAGCTGCTGTGACAAGGTTTAATGCTGGTCATTACACATGGAAGGGTACATGTACCTCGGTAGGGGTCTCCGATTAATGGACCAAGTAGCCAAGGTATGGCCCACAAATGTTGACCAGTGACCTGAAACTGCAAAGAGATACCAGCAGGGGTTGCAATCCTACAGATGAAATGCCTTAAGTATGCCAACAAATTATTGTAGTCCATACTCCCACTCGCTGAGTGAGAAAGGAGAATGTGTAAATTTAATGGCAAGTTGTGAGATAAATTCATCCATGTGAAATTAGATGTACCTCTTGCGAGTCAGGCAGTCTTACAGTTTGATTTGATCTAAGGTATGAGCAACTCCTATGACATTCAACGAAGAAACTATCTGTATCCAATATCTTCCAATTTTGGAACACAGGAGGTACAAAGAAGTACCATGAAAGAAGACAGACATTTGTACAAGTACTGCTACTTGTAAAAATACACAAATGTGCTGAAGCACTCGAGGGATGTAGTTTTGCTTCGGCTGTATACTGGTATGATTTTTTGCATTTTCCCCACATAATTACATCAAACGTGCAGCATACTCTCTCCATCATTTACGGGTCTGTACATGTATAGACCTCCCTTTCTTCAATAAAAAAAAGCCTGATGTCATTGATTGGTGACTTACTAATTATTCGCAAGTGCATAATTGTCCATAGAAACCTCAAAGCGTGAAATGTGCACTGGATCAGGGACGTTGGTTGGTAGCCAGTGATTACCGGCGTCCGTTGTGCCCATGCAAATCATTCCAGCAATGGATTCTATGACACTACTCATGCTGCGACTGATTAGGTTTGTCTGAACAGAGACCTGATCAATCACACACCAACCAATGTCCACACATGACACATGCATGACTGGCTCTAATAACTGCACTGTCATTAGTAGGCCTACAAACAAGACAGCAATGCCATCCTGACAAAAGAAGCCTCAAATGCCTATCCAAACATTTCCGACTGGGCTTTTTTATGCTGAGTAGCGTAACGTGTCAGATCGTAGCATGAAAGAAAGAGCAGTTTTATCAAGTTACGGTAAAAACCGGTAACCTGTTGCATAAAATTTGAATGCCAACATTTAAGCTTTTGAATTAACATGCAGAAAAATATTGGTCTTATATCAGTTTTTTTCCAGATAAATGTACATGTATGCATCACTTAAATAGCTCTTTCAGTGTACCAGTAAAGTAATATGGCATTGTGTTTAGTCTATACATGATGCTAACGCTATTAATTTAAAGAGCTTCTCATTGTAGCAAGCTCACATATCTCAGGAACCTCACACAATATTATGTACCCATGGTTAAATACCCTCACCCAAACTGTGCTTCATTAACCCACCTGAAGTCTAAACAACAAATTCCGCATACAATATGAACAAACCATTGTCCATTCATGCAGGATGACCAAAACACCCACTTCTACAATCAACACCAAGTGCTGCTGAAAACTCCAAAGGCGTAGTGCACCCATCCACATAGAGGTACATGTACATGTATACAGGTGCATGCTACATGGGCGTAGTGCACCCATCCACATAGAGGTACATGTACATGTATACAGGTGCATGCTACATGGGCGTAGTGCACCCATCCACATAGAGGTACATTTTGTACATATACATGTATACAGGTGCATGCTACATGTAAGTAGGGTGTCTATGAAGATACTCATTGACTGATGTCATGGTCTGGTGAGTCAGTAATTGGCTGATGTAATACTGACCAGTTGTACAATGGCAATCACCAGGACCTACATGTACACCAAGAATCACTGGACTGTGACAAAATGAAAACCAACACTAAGGTCAGTTGAGAGCTATGTTCAGTCAGATAACTGCCCTTAAAGAACACCTCTAAGGAAAACATGTTTTCTCTGGTCAAATAAATATGGAAGCATCCAAATCGAACGCAGTGTACATGTAATTTGTCTTCAGAGCTCAATTACCATATAACAAGCTAAAAAAGTTTTTTTTTCTGTTCATGCCAAGATGTAAATTCTGAATGTAGATTGTGCCATTCGGTGAAAACAGAGAAAACAAGGGGAACCCTCCCCATGTGTTTGTTGTGGATAAACCCGTCTCCATTAATCTCTGGGAACAGCAAAATTTCAGCTTTGTTGGTGTGCACTTCTAACCATCTCACTTTTACCTTAGTAGGCACATGGAAGCTGATTTTTGAGGGAGTTGTATGTACATAGCAATCTACAGATACTCTGTCACTGACACTTAGTGAAAAGTAATTCCATATGTTTGATTATTCCTTATTTTGATAGGGAGATTTGAATTCCTTCGAGCATGTCCTTTTTTCTGGTCGTGAGTAGAACTGAATTTTTTTTTAACAAAATGCACGTGTATTAACTGCAAACTTATGATGGACTTTGTCGTCTGGTGACTGATATTTTCCCGTTCATTCTAACCTTACAATATGTATGTTATGAGGAAACCATTCTAGTCCACTCAAACAAAGGTGACAAAATTCGACAGGATAGAAACGCTTACATGTATGTCCAGTTCAGCTTATAAATTTAGCTTTGTTTATCCATTTCAAATACATATGTTCAGCCTAAATGACTAAAAAAACAAACAATGAATCAGCCCAAGAAACCCTGGCATGCATAAATTGATTGTCCATGCAGTATCAACGGTACACCTTGTGAAATATGTATAATCTGTATTCTAACAGCCAACAGAGAGAGCAAGAGAACCGGCCAATATTTAATTGGTCCGTGTAGCTCAAACTGTTCAGATACGTACGGTACATGTACCTTTATCAACATGACCGAGTCAGAAACACTGACGCACTGTACATTGTAGTAGGGAAGTGCTCAGTATTCCTTCAATCAAGCACACTCACACATAACAGTTCACTATGCGCAAGAAACAAATGAAATTGCCACTCGTCAATCTCAGGGCTCTACTAATCTATCGTGTGTGCGCCAACGTGTACCCAGCAATGGCCTTTTCATTACACGTCATGCCCCTGGGTACACAGGGGTATTTCAAACAGTGTGTGTGTGTGTATGTAGAGTGGGAGGGGGGGTATTCCAGTGCAACGCAGGAAGGCAAGCAGTTACATGAAAACATGCAGACGTACAGTGATGTGGCACATTTTTGATTACACATGGACACCAGTGCACGGTGTGTACGGATGGGCCTGCACTCACCGCAGGGTACCAAATGCATGTATCAAGACAAATAGTGTACATGGGATGTCTGTTGGAAACATGCACTGAGACTGGCAGTTTTTTTTTGTTATCTCACACATACATGTGGTTAATTCCAGAAATTAGGGGTCCAATTTTTTTGTGTCCCTGTC
>NW_019091460.1:404297-474848 GCF_001949145.1 Acanthaster planci
CCCCCTCCCCCTCTCTCCTTCCCCTCCCCCTCCCACTGTATATAAATGCAGCTATTGTGCTGACAGTTGAGGGTACTGACCGGTGACAGCATCTGACAAGGGTGAGGACTATTTCCAGTTGGGAATATTTCCTAAACTAAGAAATAGTGCTGTGAACTTTGCAGGAATGAATGCACTAATCCAACCCAACGTGTGACGACATTCACAAATGGTGCAATGTTTGGATCAAACTGTCACCTTACATTTGGCATTCATGTGCCGATCTGTACATACCAAGTGCTATGCACGTCAATCCGATACACAGGTACCATACTGGTATGCAGACATCAATGATGCATGCAATGCATCTTCCATCCACGAGTCTACTGGTGTCTTTCACACAGCAGGTGATCGATAGACACATAATCATCAAATATACACACAAACTATCAATCATTTACGTCTGAATAATCAATAAATCATCCACGATGCATTACTCAGCATCTGGTTGGAGGATGTGGAAAGGATGAAGGATGGAAGGAAGAGGAATGACTTGCTGATGTCAAGCTGACAATGCACTGATTTGTGTCGTAATAGTCAAGCACTGATTTGTGTCATAATAGTCAAGCACTGATTTGTGTCATAATAGTCAAGCACTGATTTGTGTCATAATAGTCAAGCACACAAAATAAGGACCTGGATCAAACGAAGGTTCAGGACAATATCAGATGTCCACAAGTTCCTGAATTTTTTTTTTCTTTCTCTGAACTGGAGATCCAGAGATGAAAATCTTCGGATGGTTTGAGCAACCAGGAGACAGTTTCACATCAAGATCCCAGTGCCTATAATGACTGCCATCTTGTAATTACACGGTTATGAAACCTGGGGGCAAACAGCTCATGATGTTTGTAATATAACAATAAAGAAGTGCTTTCAAGTGTCTGTATGTGTACTTTGGCATATTTATCTACATCCAGAAAGCAATAAATAATTAACATCAAGTACTAAAATATACCCCTAAAAATTATTTCAAGGAAGTAAACTATGGAGTATTCATTAAGGGCAATTTTAAAACTAAAATTAAATCTGAAATATGCTTAATGTGACCAACACTGACTGCAATCTACTTCATAAAATGTTATTCCCTTAGCAGCAAGAATTAAGATTAACTACACGTAATTTCCTACATGTACTTCCAGTATTGTGAACATCTGAACCACAAAGCTGCTCTCTCCTTGAGCTTGATTTGAATTCCTGTCTAGAAATGTACATGTAATTTAACCCAAACAGATTTCCAGTCCTAAAATCCCATCATGACCTCATGAATAAGCACACACATATGCAGGTCACATGATGATTCCATAGGCTGTGTGCATATTTTGAATGCAATGCAGACCGCTCAATGCAATCATATCAATACAGTGAAAACACGTGAGGGTAAGATTACCTACTAGAAAAAATCTCATGTGAAGAATTTGCAACTACCTAATTGACTAGCAGGGCTTCCAATTTCTACTGTAGTAGCAGCACATCTCTATTCTTTAAGTATTAGTGTACGGTACTTTAACTCTGACCCAACCTTTCCCTTCCCAATGCCCCAATTTCCTTGCGATTTCCCCCATCTACGGTAGTTACAACCAGCGTTGTGTTCTCATTACATGTACTGTACATGTGAGGGTTAGAACACACAGTACAGATGCATGCTGAAAAGCACTGGTCGATCATGGAATGACTCACTGTTGCTTTGAGGGGTTATTCATTGCCACAAATGCATTTCCTGAAAGAGTTCATCAGATTTTTTATTTAGAGCAAAAATGTTTGACCAATGCTTACGTTTACTAAATGAAAATCACAGGGCAAAAATTCAAAGCAATGAAGTAATTTCTGTAAGGTTAACTTACATGTACTTTAGCAAGCTTCGGTTTGAATTTAGTTTGGACTTGCATTTTACTGCCGGAACATTGAAATTCAATATGTAGTTTGGATTGTCTGATAATATTTCAATTTCCCTATATTCTGGCAATAGAAGATCCAATTCATTCATTTTAGGAATCCTTTGAAAAAAATACATTGTACCCGTACCATTATAAATAATCAACATATAAATTAACTATCCACAGCGTCCATTCACAAGGAATAAAAATTAATGAAGCATAACAAATTATAAAGATAGATGTAATTATCAACACAAATATAATTATACACGTATGTAGTATTTCAAATTAACAGTTCATTCAAGAAGGCTGCCTAACAACAGCTGAATCAATGTCAACAATTTATAAAGGAGAAAAAGGGAGACAATCTACATGGAGAGCAACGAACAAATCAGTCTGAGAGTTGGATACTAAGCAAACCTTGCATTTCAACGCATATTACCTGCCGGTACAGTACCATATTACATGCACATACACATTGTGGCCATCCCCTACCCCCATGTATTTCAATCAATGTACTGGGGAGTGCAATATCCAAATATTGGCCAGCACTAATAAATAACTTGTTACGGGTCTACTCAAGGGGACAGCCTCTTATCACGTTGCTAATAATGGTCTACGGATACTTGAAACTCTGAATATCAATGTTTGAGGGAGATGTAAAATGAATGAAAGTGGGAGAAAACTACTGCTGTCCAAAATCAAAACACTTTTTGAACCAACTGCTGTCAATGTTCACCTGAGCAGTGAAGCAAGGAGTTTCCAATTTTGTGCATCTGTTTCTTTGCTGAAAACACACACGCGCAGGGTAAAATCTCTGAGGGTCCCCTCAAATAAAGATATTTATGTACAGGTACATGTGTGAAGCCAAAATACACAATTGGTACAGATCACAAAAGAAAAAAGGATGAACCTAACACTCCTCAATGGTCCAATATTGATGATTTTTCACACATCCTTGGGAGTTCAAGCCTTGGTAGTAACAGCAAGAACTTGTACGCTACAATGTACATGAATCTACAAACTGTAGAAAGGATAATGATGTGCATTTCACTGACTAACAAGGCTGATTATACTGCACAATAATACAGGTTGACAAAATTCAACAGCGATTCCCTACTGAACAGCTCAGCATGGCATTATTGGATTCAGAATGGCAACACTAAGATGTTCAGTACTTCTGATGCTGCAGCACACTTTACCAACCATAATTCATGTCAACCACAACACATAGGTCCAGGCAGTGCTTGAGATGTGATACCTTTTATCACTGCAGATATCACTGTGCATGCACTTAAACTGAGAAGCATTGACAGGCTGATAGTCCATATCATATGACCAAAACGTAAACCAAAAAGATATTAAGCACTGCCACAAATGATTTGTAGAGGAAGCAAGATATGCAGAGCACAGCATGGGTGTAATCACTGGGTACCTCTGGAGAATTTTTCTATTTCTTTTCAGTAAACCTTCGATAAGAGACCGGCTTGGGAAATTTGAAGATTGGTGTCAGTCAGATTGATCTACATTCACAGTCTTGATCCTTTGACACTTTTCTGTTGACAAACTGCTTAAGTACATCATTACTGATACAGCTGGTAATTGAACTTTATGTGTAGTAGCTTTCATTTTGTTACGTTACCTGTTCCATTTAAAAAAAGGAAGAATCCTTGCCATGCATAAATGTATATAGCTTGCTTCTAAATTTGTTAAGATAATGAGAACAAGGAATTATCATCTGCTGTTCTGACATGATGCCGCAAGAATTTTTTGTTTTACCGGTAAAGTCGACAACGGTCAACTTTCAATTTCTGAACTGGATAATACATTTTGCACTCTTCCAAAATACGTACATGTACATGTGTACATGTGTACATGTACCATAACTGAGGAGTATTCCACAATCCATACACACATCTAAAAATAACACATACCTGTGCAGACCCATAGCATGATTTAAAATCTTCCTCGGCCTTGTTGTGTGGATTCTATCATAAGCCATGAACACTAGCATACATGTACAATGTACATGTACATGTACACATCTCTACACCTGTGTTCCACACACAGCGAGGAATTGGGCCCAAGCCTGCATAACATCCACACAATACGACAGCCATTACCACTCCCTAAGGACTCACTACAGCAATTTTAGGGCATACATGTACATGTACTTTTATAAATCTGTTCTGGGCAATGGTAAATATTGAGTTATGGCAGGCGCTAGCCAGGCCTTGGCCCGGCTCATTAGCTGGAATATGTGAAGTTACTGGTAGTTTACCCCATTAAATCTGGTGACGGCCTTTGACATCAGCTTCTCTTGAGAGCATCTTCAACTTCTCTTACATGTACACATTATTCTCATTGAAAAGTCTGAGTTGTGGCCTTTTAAAATTATATCTGCTTTACCTGAAAAATGGAAATACGTGTACCGGTACGTCCATGGGGGGGGTTGGTAATGTGACAAAACTTTGCTGCTTGTTTACTGTCAAGAACTGAAACAATGAATCGCCAAGAAAAATGACCACATAAAACACCCTGAATTCTGGCAAACTACATGTACGTGTACATGTACAGGTATGTTGCTGAAATTAACTAATGTATAACATTTACTTTCTTTTGGAATTGACAAAGCACATTCAGATATATTCAAGAATACATGAATCTGCATCACAGTCTGTACAACCCCCAAAAGCCCTAAAATATGGCAAAATGGACAGTTCAAAAAACAAGGAATGCATTAAACAAATTTTTACTGCATTGGGCCAAAAGCAACTTTAAAGTTTTTAAAAATAAGGAAGTAAATACTTGTTATGTTAAAGGATGTGACAGGACCCAATAGGCATGATTACAATGTGCATATGTGTACATGTACATGTATGTTTGATGCACTGGTTCAAAATGTCAGGTTATTAACATTTAACTTGGAAAATGTCAATTGATGTGTGAGAGGTCTGAATCTTAAATTTCAATGGCTTCATCTTGTCGGATACATGCAGCTTGATGAATCATATGTACCCGTACGGTACATGTATTCAACACATCTGGAATTATTGTTGCACATACACATAACATTTTACAAACTCCGCTATTAAAATTTGTCAAGACTTACTCCATGAAACTCCACTGATTAAAAAATTCAAGCAAATAAATCTTCTGTTTCCACCGCTTTCCACGATTCTTTCAATCAACAAGCAACAGTGTTCATGCTTTTTATGTTTTCTACTGCCTGCCTTTTCCTCGCTTCATCTCACAACATCTAAGTCTAAATTTACATAACTGAAAAAAAAATCTGAGATTTCAGATATTTCATACATGCACATATACAATGTGAAAGTACACGTAATATCTACATGTATTCTGTTTATGGGCGCTCTTCTGATCTGTACATGTATCATCTGTATATGGGCATTGATATTTCTAAACTCTGACAGTTACATGTGAATCACTCTTCTTGCATAAATTCGTTGAGTTTTGATGTCTGGTACCTAATTTTATATCCAGTTGTCCCAACAATGAATGTGAAAGTTAATATGCATTCATGATATACCAGTATCAAAAAAGTTAAATAAAATCTTCCCAAATTACATGTAAACTGCATGTACATGTATGTTATAATTTGAGCTAAAAGATGTATACACTTATAACCTTACGATAGTTTGCTTGGCTGAACTATTTTTAAGAGGATGACTAAAGCTAGAACACTTATCAAAAAGTGACTAGGATGACCATAATGACAGACTTGGCAGAAGGTACAGTAGTCCAGGAACAAAGGTGCAATCAGTTACACCATGTGATTGTCCATTAGTGTCCAGGACAGTGTGACAATGAGTGACAATGACGAATGATCCAGGATCTACAAATAACCAGCGGGATAGGGCACAGCATTCACAGTTCAGAGAGAAACGTGCTTGGCTTCACCCAATCACATTTAATCACTGCTCACTCTGCAAATTTGGTATCAAAAACAGCTTAGAATATGTAGGCTGCATTACTAGAGATGACAACCAGTCAGTGATGCCCATGCCACTAAAATGAAAAAATTGATGTTGCCCTCAATCTTTGCCTCTTATTCAAGAGAATTTGGAGTATAAATGCTGCAATGTCATGAGTAGACATTTGGAAGTTATCCTCACATGGTAATTCTTACAAAAGGTCAAAGGTTATACATTGGCTAATTTGATCAGAAAAAAGCACTGGACAGAAAAAATAAAATACGCTATCTTCACATTTAGAAATTCATGCCTAACTTACAATTTCAATGCACATTTTTGTCATATATTTTATACTAAATACCGTTATTTAGCAATTACACTAAATACATGTATTTGGAAGGATATTTCAAAAAACCTGGCCAGATCACCAATTTCTCCTTTTACACCAAATACCAAAAACAAATACATAACATGTAAAAGAAAAGCAATTTAACTAAAAGTCTAAAAACTAAAAAAAAATAACAATCTAACTAAAACTAACTAAAAAAATTTAACTAACTTTAAATGAACATTAAACATTAGTTAATCTTGGATTTGCAGTATGTAATAAAATAATGTCTCAATTTTTCCTCAGTGATTTTTGGTGGCTTCATTCAAAGGTCATACATGTTAGTAGATTCACAATCACAAGCAGTAAATGTACATGTAAGTACCTGTGCATGTATTTTTTAGGCCAATCACTGCCATGGCTTAAGTTACACATACACAGCCAGTCTCTTACTGTGTAAGGAATGCAGGACTATACTCTTAGCTTTGTCCACTGCACTTGCCCCCACATCATGCAACAAATAAAATTAGCAAAAAAATGTGCAATTTATTAGTGTATTTTATTCCTTAATGTGTTGAAGTACGTGCGTATTTGTGAGCAGGCCAGGGATTTAACCAACAGCAAAATGAGCCGAGTGGAGTGACTATAAATAGCACTAGGCTAATAATGTGCGTGATGTCACACCAGGGATGCCGATATACATGTATGTAAAAGCACATCTCAGGCAGTGACGTCACACGGTACGAAAATGGATTTGCATTGGCTAGCTGGCAAGAATCACATAGCAAGGTGTTTGTCTTGAGCGATGGTGGAAACAATGGCTTGAAGGGGAAGCTTTACCGTCCAGAAATAGACAAACCTTATTGACGTCTACGGTCTACTACCGGTATGATTCTCATCTCAGGACTGTCCTAGTTGCCAGTGGAATGGGAGGGGGGGGTGTACATGTACCGGTAGGTAGAAGAGTCCAGGGTTGCAAAGGGTTGTTATTCCCTCTACGTAGGAGGAACATTAGACATGTTGTGTCAAGGTACAGGTGTACTCTGGGCTTAGAAGTCAGAGTTGCTATAAACAGGCAATCACATCACAACAGGTGTTGATTCTAAACACACATTGTTCATGTATGATGCAAACAGTGACAGTGACAGTTTCTTGTCAATTCCACAAAATGTTGTGACTTTCAGATTTTATATCCTGTGCCCAATTGTATTGTTTTAAAAGAATTCAGGAAGCCAATCTGAAGGCATCCAAGAATGTCCAATATGAACTCCATGACGTACACACGATAAGATCCCAAGATGTGATGCACTCCTATTTTTTCTGATAAAATGAAGCTTTAACAATATTCTTATCAGCAAGATTTTTGAAGCAAGACTTTAATGGCTTTTGTACATTAGTTCAATACCGTAACTAATACATGTATCATAGAGATTTCATTGGTTTTAATGAGATGTGAAGATTCTTCCTCCGTTATCTGATTGGCCAAGCTCGGATGCCATGTATGTATGTTCATGGATAAATGCTTGTGTCAAGGTTCACCAAGGAAAGACACTGCTTGGAGATGTGGGGTGATTTCAGAGTCTACAATGTCCGTGTTTGAGTCAGTGCTCAGACTAGTGTTACTGAATAAGGTAAGTGTGATATGAATGATTCACTGACACAAGCGATGGGAAAATAGAGAACTTTGGGATGAGGAGTGGTCACATCATTATCCTTGTAAAACCAACCATGGACCATTGAACCAACCAACCAATCAGGTAGAGACATGATTGATTGCTTGGTGAAGTCATGAGATTTGAATATTAATGAACAGTCAGTGACACAGCTTGCTTTCTCTCGACACCATTTTGGGGTATTACATGTCTCATAGGAAGAAGATCTGAGCAGGTTTATATTTGCTGAAAAAAGAAAAAAGGCAACTTCAAAATGAACAAATCATCTTGGAAGCATCAATTCATAAAATTAACTGTGGATATTGTTAAGTTATGTGGCCTAGCATTAATAGTAATTCACCTTTAAATTAATAAAAAGGCATTCTCTCCCATAAAAACGGTACCATTTGGTATTTAAGATTTTGGTTTGCCATGTCAGCTATACTATGATTTGCAAACTGGCGGTTGGTAAAAATACGGTTGAGACACAGCAGAAAGAAAGTCTATTACTCGGTTCTTAATGGATGCTTGAGTGGATTGGCTTACATAATCTGCCGGGACTTACGGAGAAAGCGTCTAGGAAATGAGGTAAATGACAACAATGTAAAATGGATTACATTCAATTAAGGTGGAAGGCATTCATTCAGGCATGATAAATGCTCCTATCTTCAAATATGCAAGAGTTCGGAGAGGTGTCATGTGCATAACATTCATACAAATACGTGTACGAATGCATCTGTCCTTCAATGACAGACAAATGTTCCATGGAATATGTTAATACATGTACGCTAAAATTTCTGTGTATGCGAGTCTGATTTAATCAGACACGAATGTCAAATTTTGAATAAACCTGTATGAGTCCTTTGTTTCTGTAGCGTTACAATTCAATTGTTATTGAGCGTTACCGGTAGATTTCAATGTTCAGATGATATTACAATCTTTGACATCCTGTGGTTTTATTCATGACTTATTGTGTAATAATGTTTAAGTACGCCATATCAGTGTAAACGTTTCTATACTTACATGTGCGTTAAGTGTGTTTAGCATGCCTTCATTAGCCAAACTCAAACAGATCTCATTACACCTTCAGAGAGTCAACTTTCTAAAAATATTTACTTTTTTTGGAGAATGCAACAGGTGCGAATTCACGTCTTGTCTTAGAAATTAAAAGCCTTGTCCCAAATTCATGTTACATTGCTAACGCACTTCCCAACTTCATACACGAAGGATTTGCTCTGTACAATGAAGGCTGAAAACAAAAGTTGAATGAACTTGCAGTGGGTCAAGATTTCTTCCTTCCAGCATGCAACAGGTTTTGTTATGCAACGCATACATGTACAAGTATAAGCCTTTTTCAATTTTCACCCATGTGACTGAATGTAAACAAAACCACCACGTGTCCACCGCCTTGGACACGGTGGTCGCATATATTCCTAAGGGCAGCTTCAACCACATACAAGCGTACGTGCGAAAGCTGCATGCTTGACTAGTTTTTCTTGAATAGGTAGATTACCATCACGCTATGCACTCATTACCATCACAACACATCATAGGTCCATCGCGATTGTGACATCACAGGAAAAAGGTCTATAGCCTACAGGTATGCTTTGAAAGGAAATAAAAGAAAATTTTATGACGGGAAAATGTTCCTTCAAACCAGCATTCTGCTTTCTGAATTCCAGGTTTGTGTGATGTTTACACATGTACACTTTCATAACCTGCAATAGTAAAAAGCAATTAAACAATACAAACGGAAAAACGACAAAAACCAGACAATGCAACCCAGAGTGTTGGTAAACCTCCACAGGATGATTAGAAAACTGTTTTTCATTACAGCATTCAGTTGCCAACCAATTTTGTTTTGCACATTTAAGAATTCCACCCAATAGTGGTCTGTAGGATTTCTTTTTCTGAATTCCCTGAAGTGAAGAAAGAAAACTGAATTTAGCCAGCTTTAAATCGACACCACATAACATGGATCCATTTCCAAACGTCCACTGGTACTTTTCAAAATTTTTGATGTGGACTCATCCGTCAGAATCCCTTGGAAACATTACCAAACTCCAGGCTACTTGTTTCACAAGTACAAACCATGACTCCATAATTCAGTCGCTCCACAACATACCTTACAATCTTTGCAGCCATACATTGAGTAGTTCCTATCACAATCGTACCGATCTAAAATGGAAGCGTAATTTTCAAAAAGTTGTTTCACTTTTCGATTCTTGTCTAGTAGATCCTGCATACAGGATACACATCCATCTTTGTCCTTCAATAGGCAATCTGAATTGCTGTTTCCCACATGTACTAAATTCATGGGAGTCCTCCACGGACAAGTTTCAATATTAAATTCCACGCAACTTCTCGTCCGACACTCTCTAGAAAGGTTACAAATTTTCTCCACATCCTTTTGACTTGTCACAATGTAACAAGACTGAACTCCTCGACAGTTTGGTTCTGTCAGCGGCCATATTGTTGTCACTGGTGAATGTGGAGGTTTCTGGTACTGTCTTGAATTGGTTGTAATATTGGTCGCTAGCACAAGGAAGTTCTCCCTGCTAACGTTTGTGAGTAACGACAAAAGTATATAAAAAAGCAGAGAGGCAAGGGAAAGTCGCCAGTGCTGAAGAATCTTTCGCAGGGCTTTAAACAGCTTCTCCACGATCGTAAAACCCCCATCATTAAACATCAAAGTCATACTTCAGACATGTAGGCGGTATTACGTAACAATGCTTCGTACTTGGCTGTGTGCTTCACCGCTCTTGCTGGTTGACGGAAATCAGTGACAAGCTCCGCTGTAGAAGAAAAAGGAGCGAGGAATCAACAGGAGGATCAGCTGTACCCCTACCGGCTATGCCTCTGCTCCAAGACACAGACAGCGTGGTAGGAACAAAAAATGGCGCCTCTCTTATATCCAACACTCTTGTGCGTAAGGATCCCATGCAGTTGAACCTGCGCGCACTGCATACATGTACGACACACAGACCGCATCCACACAACATATCTATTTACGCGAAATCTCGGCGATCTCTAACCGCTAAAAAAGGGTCAAAATACCACATAAATGCTTTGGACGGCGTTCCTAGTGCATCCACCGGTTGTTCGTTAGTATTATTCCAGCAAAAGCCTCCGGAAAATGTGATTCTTGACGCCGTGAACATGATGTGAAGTTGCAGGGTGTAGGATAACAAGGCTACATGGCCGCCATATTGGTACATATCAGACATACCAAATGCCACGCGCATGCGCCAGGTGAAATGAATTGACGAGTTTGATTGCGTGCATTCATGATGTAGCGCGGTTGCATTGGCTGCGCAGGCAGACTGTGCTTGCAGAGAAAATAATCAACCAACTCACTGAGACAAGGAAAGGGCGCCAGAAAAAGTGCCACACTTCTCGGAGGCAGACATCATGTTTTTTTTTCCTCCTTCAGCTGGGAAGATGTGCACTAGAGTTTGAGGGACATTACTTGCAAGTGTACTAAACTGAACCACGGAAACCTGCGTTTCCTAATTCTAACGACGCTCATCGTGGCAATCAATGGTATCACGGCAGATTTAACGGTTCATAATGAGAGTTCTCCATTTGGCATTTTATTAATTTAGAGGGTAGAAAAATAAAAGTTGTTTTTTATTCATTTTTGGGGGGGGGTGGCATTTTCATAATTTCCAATGTATGAAGCTTCTGCCAGAGCTTAGTCCAGGAAATCTGGAAATAATTTTCGAGTCAAGTTACGTTACTCACAGCCATGCCCCCCCCCCATGAACTTTTATGAATCAATCAGACTGCAGATATTAAGCGTTTTAAACTTTGTTTTGTATGGACAAAGCCGTTTTTGTTCATAAAATTGTTTCTGAGCTCTGGTGCGATCAGTTAATGGAACAGCGCACCAGGGACGCTGTGTACTTGTTTGCCCCCTCCCCCCCCCCCAAATGGGGTCCGGCCTCGTAGTACTAGTACTTAGTAGCCTACGTGAATTGCTCGAATTTCCGGGGTATGGTCACTGCTTAGGTAAAGAAACCTTGATGTAAAAACTGTCTAACCACGCTCCTGCTACATCGGGCAGAATTTGACAGGGAATTTGGAGTTTGAACTTCGTTTTGACACATTCCACCGAGGTGGTTTCGCTGTGTTCCGGCACGCTGCGGGCGGCGCACAGTAGAGTTAGAACTTAGAAGCAGAGTTCAGCCAGGGGTTCGAATGGGGGTTCGATGGGCAGGTCTACCTAC
This sequence comes from Acanthaster planci, assembly GCF_001949145.1. The sequence continues at coordinate 416,355 of NW_019091460.1, forward strand.
TGTTCATGGTGGATCGAGCGCCCACAACCTGTCCCCACAACCTGTCCTCACAACCTGTCCACACAACCTGTCCCCACAACCTGTCCCCACAACCTGTCCTCACAACCTGTCCCCACAACCTGTCCACTGCAGAGGTGTCTGAGAAATGTACACGGAAAATGCCGTAAACTAAAGTATGTCTCCAAAGCTCAATGCGTGTAAAGTATGCAAAAAATAGCCAATTAAAAAAAGACAATAGGGCCACTGAGCATTCATTTTCTTTTTCAGTGGAATTGCAATTTTAATGACCCAACCTCGAAATAACAACGTTTTCCTGGAAACGATACAAGTAATTCATCCAAAAGCGCAACGTGACACGTTATAAAAAGACAGGGTACAGCAAGCAGGCGCAAGCGCTCTGTCGTTATTACATGTATTTTCTTGACGCCCAAAAGAGCTTAACGTGACCTATTTATAATTTTTTTTAAACACAGAGATAAAAAAAAGGCAGCGTGCGTTCTACCAGGTTTGTAATACAGGAAATCTGTCACGAAAAGCGAAAGGTTGTTGTGTACGTCAGAGGCCACTCTAGCACCCATGTAAGTGGGTATGATCCAACCCTGGGTGTAGCTAGCTAAGGCCGTCGCTCTCAAGGGGGTTGGGGTGACGCTGTAGACGGCACGCTAACGAGGCGAGGTAGGGCTAAGCATGTTAAATGTCATGCTGGGTACTTCACGGTATGAGGGTTGGAGCTCGACCAAATACACATATCGGAGAGGTTACTCTAGCCACGGGGTGATGTGTGTGATTAATAATCATCTGGTCTATGTGCTTATGATTGATGTACACTCTAGATCAAAACAAGATTCAAGTGGGATAAATTCTTCAGAATAATGTCCACTTTCTAAACGGTTTTGGTTTTGCTCTAATTTATTTGTAATTTTACATATATTTCTAGGTTGAAAAATCAATGTTAAATAAAAGTCAAACCTCAAACGCCCACAGTAAAATTAATTTACATTTATGAAAAACGACTGCCCTGTGAGTGACTTTTCAGTTAACTTCCTGGTTGTATTTTCTCAGTCTGAGAGTAAAGTTCTTCAAAAATTGAGTTCACTTTTTGAAAAACAAATGCTTTCGCCCATAAATCCAAACGAAAAGTCTATTTTGAAAGTAAGTAATACTATGAATCAAGTAGCCATATCCAATAAGCCTGTTTCATTTTTCACATAACTTCCTGCTATCGTTAACAATAAGATTCAATGTCTTGACAATCACCAGTGCCAACCATGAAAAGGGATTCATTTTGATTTTTTCACTCATAGAAATACAGATATAAATATCACATGATTGACAATTTGAAGATGAAATATGAGATGAAGCCCAAAACATGGAAAAATATTGTGTATTACACATACAAAACAAGAAAACTTGTACAAAAGCCATTCGTTAGGTTATGACATTATGATGGAAAAGGAAAATAGCTTTACAGATACTGTTGCACTGTTAAATCAGGCCACTGGTGTTGACTGCTCTATGTCCTGATGTGCCATCTGCCTCCTGGTCTAAGATTGCTTTGTTTGTGAAAGAGGAAGCTGACTCCCCATTCAACTACACCTGGCAATGTCCTTCAAACTTCTCATCAAAGATTAATCCGTAAGCCACTCTAACCTTAGGGCATAGTAGGAGTACTTGCAATGTGAGGAATTAATGATCAACTAGAAATGACTTCATCTTAAGGCCAGACTGCAGCCTGTAGGCAAAATGACTCTCATGATAGAATAATTGCTCGATGGCTGCAGGTCATGAGAAAATGCTAATATTAGAATCTTAACGGTGAGCTTCAATCTGATACGGGATCAACTTGCTGGCATGAGATACCAAAGTCTCAAGGAGTTGTCCTCCTTCAATTCCTCCAACATAGACATATCTTCATCGCTGTCATCTGTTGCCATGGGAACAGGAAATTTACGTTGCCCAGAAGCCGTTGCCATGATAGGCAAGGTAGGATTCAAACTGAAAAATAAGATGAAATTTGTTAATTGCTTACGATGATATCCTTTATAACAGAACAAAATGTTTTTCCTTAACTTCCCCACAATGTTTTGAAGTGAAGAGTCGTGATGGAGAATCGCTGGTACTCAGACTGTCCAGTAAGGATTTTTCTAAAGCTTTAAACTTAACAAGCTTGCTCAAATTTACTCAAAATTTCACAAAACTCAAGACAAAACATGACAAAAACTACAACGTTCTCATACAAACACTAAGAGCAAACGTTAGCTTCAGCGCCCACCTTACTCCATTGACCGCATCACTATGAGCAGTGAAACGTAGTATTGGGTCAATAATACTATCTCCTGCTGACCCCTCAGTGACTGGTGGTTGGCTGGTGTCCCATACACTGACCGTTCCATCCTGGTTACCAGACACAAGGTACTGACCAGTGCTGAAAACACATAAGCAATTCAGCAATGAAACCAATGTGCATCATTTTTAAAACCTAAGATTTGTCTTTGGCTCTGGCCTCATCCACATCAACTGGTTATATCTAAGGATAACACCTGTGTCTATGGGAAGTGGCTGCAGAGGTAAGGCTATGGCTTCCATAGGTGCACATATTATTTCCAGCCATAGCCTCTCTGTACACAAAACTACAAGGCCTTCAGACTGGAGTCAGGGGTCCAGCCCTGAGTTTATTATGGCAGGTTTGGGACTTGCATGGACTTCACATTTATGTTTATACTGCCATAGCGTATCCCTCGGATCTTGGCTAAACTGCATCCGAGGTTGCTTGTTGAATTACACCTACCTATCCAAGTCAAAGTACATCCTCTGGTTTGTGGTAACGTCTCTCATTAAGCTGAAGAGAACTCTGCCTGGATTGCGCATATCCCAGCAAATGATTTCTGGGTCCTTGGAAAAACAAACAAAACAATAATCAGGCCATGTCAGTCTCCAGTGAGCAAAGAGGGCCAGCTCAGAACAGTTGTAATTCTCAACTTGGAATCCATGACACACATCCTACCTAGCGTTTCATAACTTGGATGATGTCACAAATTCTAATACTCTGAAGTTAACATTCCCAATGATCAACTTGTGCAACTTTTATCAATAAAGATTGCCCCGGTGAGGTAAAAATTGCTCAAAGTCGGATGAAGGTTTACCTTTCTGCCTCCACTGTACAACCGGTTGCTATCTGGTGAGAACATGAGATGAGTAACTCCTCCCATCTGGCCCTGAACCATGCATATCATGGACCCACTTGGCTCTGCATATAAGCCAACTGAAATATACACCAATCAAAAATCTTGGTTATGTGGCCCTGTAACATGAATGCCTCAGTCAACTTATAAGTTGAATTCGATCATATCCCTATTAACCTGCATGAACAACCCTTTAAACAAAAACACTGATTGGCGTCAGTGTTATGTTGTAAAACCAAATCAGCCACAATCAACCATCAAAGAGCCATGAAAAAGGACACGAAAGGCCAAGAGATTCTGAACAGCAGGCAAGAGAACAAATTTACTGGCTAGTCAGCGAACAAACTTACTAGATTTGGAATAGGAACCAGCTGCATAGAGTCCATCTGAATTAACAGCAAAGCAGGAGATGATCCCTGATTGGCCAGAAGTTTTATCTATTGAACAAAATGGTAATCACATCACTGATAGTACAATCACTGTAATCTGATGAATGAAATGAATAAGTTGCTGATATTCACTCTTGCCCACCACACTGGACTGGACTCCCCCTCAGATACATCCAAAACAAGATGCTGGACACCTTTTAACATTGAGTTATGTCATTAAAGGATTGTGTTTCACCTCGGGTGGGTCTGTCTTCACACGTATTCCCTGGTCTGTCCATGTCAAACACTCGGATCATTTTATTGAAGCCACAGTACAATTTGGTTCCATCTGTTGAGAAAGCCAGGGAATGTGGAGTAGCCATCTCATCCTAAAAAGAAACAAAAATCTTAGAGTGTAATTGCTAGAAAGCAAATATCCTCAGATGATAACTGGTGAGCTGTTTTAGTTAGTCATGCTTATAATTTTGATCAAAAAATGAAATATATACAACGAGAGAAATATAAACTCTATACATTAAATTTATTCAATAAGATGTGGATCCCAACAACTTAAAACATGCTTGATGTATCCAGGATAAATTACATTTCTCTGGATTTGAATAATGCCTGTAGCACTTTGGACAGTGCTGTCGAGAGAGAAATGAATGGTTTTCAAAATTACGGCTTTGGTAGTTTACAAGAGAAGTTGCAAAGGTTAATGACAACTATGAATGTTCAGCTGATATATCTGAGCACATATAGACATACTACATGATAGCTTTTACATACCAGGTGGTTATGAGGTTTGTATGTACATCGAAGCTCCCCAGAGAAAGCATCCCATAAATGAATCGGATGATCTCGACACGTACTTGCAAAACTGAGAGATAGAAACAAGCAAGGAGACAATCTAAATCATGCATAACCATAATGCATGACCTCTATGAATATTCAGTAATTAACAATACACTATATGCATCCACCTGTATAGAAGAATATTACCTAACTGGTTGGAAGTTTGATAGCTTTAATGAGTTTTCACAACGTGAATATTAGGTTTTTTTTATATAAATGGCTTACCAGCATGTTTCTGGTTGGTCAGACCTCATTGCAGGAAACCATGCATAGTCATAGATGAGTTCTCCCTCATGAATATTCAGCACTGACATCAGTTCTGGAATGGGTTCCTCTTGTAGTTGGAAGAGTAGATTTCTGGAGGAAGATTGAAGAGTCGGAGTTGATTGTCATCACTGTTGGTCAATACGCACAAGCCATCAGGAGACCTTAGCAATAATGACAGATGGAAAAAGAAATGTTACGCCAATCATAGAATCTTTCACCACGAATTGGCACGTCGCCATTATCTCCCGCCCCCTGCCCTTCCCCTCCTCCCAAAAAGAAGCTCATAGATGCAGATTGAAGCCCCCACATTCCCCAACACCCAGAAATTTCTATTTTCAAGTACAATATCTGCTGAGGCATCTAGCATGGCCAAAGATTTCCTTCTTGTTCAGCCAAACAAGGAAACACCTCCTGAGTGTCTTACTAACAAACTGTGAGTGCTTTCCAATTGCCTTCATGGGCAAGGATCAAAACGTGGCCTCTTAAACTGAGCTTCACAATCCACTAAAAGACTCTCTAAATAACCTACCATTTGCAGCCTTTGAGGAAGTTCTCTGGGGAGTGTTTGAAGTCCTGCCAAGCTCCAGTGAGTTGATATGGAACTTTTTGATAATCAGGCACGTAGGAAGGACATCTAGCGAGGATTTAATAAGTGAAGCAATTTAGACAATTAAATTGTCATTATTTGTGTTTGTGTTCTTCCACCTCCAAAGAGAAAACTGTAGCCCCACCCTCAAAGATTACCCGTGTTTTTTAACTGACAAGCAGGAAACTTACTCTTCATCAATAGCATCTGCCTGTTCAGAAATTTCATCAGTTATTGCTCTTTCCTTCTCGCTTCCATTTTGATTCATCTCATCCTCCTGTAATCCTGTTTCCATGGCAACGCATTCACTGTTAATCTCAAAAGCCTGACTTCTTTTTGTGTCTTCACTCATTTGGTCTTGTGTCTGGACTCCCTCTTCTGGGGTTTCTGTGGGAGAAATATGCTCCCTCGTACAGACCTCTGTCTCCTCTTGCTTTGAGGAGTTTTCATCATCGTGGTCTTCAGCCACTGGATCATCCATGGTAACTCTGTCCATGTTACCATGCTCTGTTTTATCACAAGGTACACCCACAGCATCAGAGGAAATGTGGAGGTCTTCAGCGTGAGTGATTGTGTTAGCATTGCTGGGAGTATGTTTGCTGGTCTCCTCGGCTGACATCATCACAAGATCTACTAAATTTGGAGCTTCTTTTTCATCCGTAGTTGCCATGGTTATCTTGATCTTCCACCAATAAGTGCCTCATGACACAGTAAATTCTTCTGGTATCATATTATGCCTACAGTAATTAAACAGAATCAAAATTCAAATTTAGAAAGTTTATTCAGCATGGTTCAGTATCCATCAACACCGGCCTACAAAGTACACATACACTGGGTCTATTTTCATCCATCACGCTGCTTTTAACAGGGATACACTTACAGGTAGGCTGTGTTATATTTATTTCAACTAAAAACGGGAATCACAAGAAACAACGACTCATAGGCCTAATACCAGTCCAACAAGAGTTATGATGCACATTGAACGTTGTCATTGACCATGTTGACATTGATTTCAAGTTGAATGAATGAATTTGTCGTCTGCTACTGCTACAGTGCTAGCCAAACCATTGCATACAACTTCCAGATTGATTAGCACAACTATATTAAGACTTGGTATCATTTGAATGAAGGAAGGTCTTACCTGAATACAACGTTTTTCAAGTAAAATAAATTGATGAAAGAGAGAAGTGTGCCCGAAAAATAAATAAGTATTCAGGTTTTCAACCCCAATCCGTCGAACGCTGACGTGACATGCACCGTCGAGTCAACACGATCTTTGGTCAACACTGTAATTTCCACATTTGGACCATTGAGGGCGTTCTTTACAATTAACGGGTATTATTATTCGCACATAAGGGGTACAGTCAACAAATGCAAGCCCCAACAGCGTAAAATCAGCGCTGTTCAGGGCCCAATAACGTGACATGCATACCAACGTCCCTGAGATTTCCGAAACACAAATGAAGTTATTGTCTGGTCCCTAATCTTTCAATTTCTTTTCAATTTTTGTGGTTTAACCAATTACATTTTTTATCATTCCCCTAAAACAAAATCATCCCCCGAAAAGTGATTTTTCCTAAGTCAGATTGCAGCCGGCCGTTTTTCAAGTGGCAACCCCAACTTTCAGAGGCACTTAGGACCATTTTTCAACCGAAGTTTTGAGCCATTTTCATATGAAAGCTCAAAGCCCCAGGGAGTTGATCCTGGCAACGATTTACATAATCTCACCATTTTGGGGGTCACACATTCTCTTTTCAAAATATTGTGGGGGGGGGCACTTTTAATGCTAATAAGCTGGCCAGAAATTCTCACTTGAGTTAATATGGGTCGGCACCATTAGCGAACCACACGCCATCATTGGTTGCTTTCTTAATCTTGCCCATTTCTGATTTAAGTCAATCCAAATGGATGCAGTTTCACATAATATGCCAAGCTGGTCACATTATTGAATGACCTCTTAATCTTCTCACAATGTCCAATTTTTGGGAGGCTCTTGAAATGTATTTTTTTCCCCACTTGTGCTGGTTGGTGTTCGTCACCCAAAAAAGTGGTTTCTGATCCACCTTTGGAAGGGAACGTCTGTAATGAAACAACTAAAAAATTAAACTCTGTGAGCTCCATAAGATTTATTTACCAAGTTGAGTAATTAAAGATTTTATTTCCACGAGAATACATTCGATATTACATTAACGGCAGTGTAATGTTGTTATGGTTACTCATTCAGCTTAATGGAAACTTTCAAGTCAAAACAAAGAATTCAGGAAATATATTATATTCTACAGTTTTTCAAACACAGCTGGTAAGTTATTATTAGTTATTATTATTAAATAGAAGAGATATAGAAAATTGCATTATCGAGAGATTAATAAAATATTGCGAATTTTTCCCCATTTGTCAAGACTTGTGTCCTTTCAATTACTGACCCTGTGTCAGCTTTTGATAAAACTTCTGTTCGCATTGCAATTTCAGAACTTCTTCACTTTTTTAAAAATATACTTCCACATGTTCCACTTGGGCTGAATTGAAATTGATAAAATTCTACAAGAGTTCAAGTATTGTTAAAAGTTTCTATTTAAAGTTATCATTACTCAGTTTATCAATTCTTAGTTCACAACAAAGTAATTGCATCTATGAATACAAACATTAAGAAGTGGCAGCACAGAAACCATACTTTGTTTAGATATTTTCATGATTAGATATGAAAAACTGTAATTTCATGTCATAATTCTGAGTTGGTAGCTTTTTTGAAGTAATTTGGTCTCTTTTGTAATTGTTACCCATACACAGCTGATGGAGGAAAATGGGGTACAGGTCTTTCTGCAAAAATAGAACCGCAGAGCCTCAACAAATTTACAAGAAACTTCCTGAAGTGAAGAATAGTGAAATTCAGAAATTACCGCATAGTTGTAAGATATGCTGGTACAGTTTTTCTACAACTACAGGTTCTTATCTTGCTTCTTTCAATTTTCCTTGCTTAATGGAAAACTAAAATTGTAGGAGCTTGTACCTGATCAATGAGGAATGACTTTGGCAGCTACACAAGCTCCTTGTGTAAAACTGTGACGAGCTGAAAAGTTGTTGATGATGGCACCTGACTGCAATGCTGTGGTCCTCTCAGCAATAGTCTTGATGATAAAGAGTTCAATTTCTCGTATGTTTCTTGGTCTTCTTCTTTGCCATGGTTTGCTCAAGTTTCTTTAAGTTCTCTCGAACATTGTCAGATTCTGGAACTAACTCCAGTGCTGATAAGTAATGCTTTCTAGCCTCACTGAACTTTCCCCAGCGATGGTACAATACACCGAGGTTGCCATGGTAATTAGCCATCATGGGGTTCAGGCGAATCGCTTTTAAGAAGTTTTCTTCGGCCTCCTGATTGTAGGAAAATCAACATAAAAGCTTCAATCAGATTAAAAAAAAAAGAAACAAAAATATTGAATAGATGTACCATAATTGAAATTATAACTGAAATAATATTCAAAAGTTTTAATCTCAATGTTGAAAAATCAGTGAGATTTATTAAAAATGTTAAAAATCACTAATGATTTTTAAAATTCAAGAAACAATTTCTAACAATTTGATAATTTCTGAAAGTGATGCAGCTGACACCAGTTCTGAGGTTTTGGTATTGATGTGAGAAGAACCTGCTCATTTCTAACCTGATAACGTCCCTCTTTGCCCAGTACGTTCCCCAGGCCAAAATAGATGGATGGCTCCTGTGGAACATGCTTCATGGCTTCCTTGGCAACCAATATGGCTGTCTCATATCGACCTAATGATGTCCAGATAGATTTCTCATCAGAGAACCAATCTAAGTGTAACTTCTCAATCTTGAAATATGCAAAGAGGTGCAAAGCTCATGAGCCAAAGAACATTGTGGTGATTTATATGCCACTTTCCACAATTTGAACAAAAAAGGTAAGTGGATGGGAGAAAGTTGAAAAAAATGAGCCCAGGAGATGATTTTGAAGCCATTCTTTCATGACTGGCCTTAATCACATTGTTGAAAGTAAATAACACAATAAAAGATTAATGTACAATGGGGATAGCTTCCTTCTTCCACTAAAATAAAACCTTGAGACTGGACTTCAGGCCAAGAAATATTCACGGAAGGTAAAAGCAAACAAGAGAAATGATCAAGAAACTGGGCAGAAAAATAGTCTTTGATGACTGGCAAAGGTCAATCACATTTTTTTTTTGAAAGCAGGGAAGCAAGACAAAGGAAAAGGAAGCAAGGCTGCTGGATGGGGAAAACTGACTTGAACGAGATGGGAAGATTTCAAAATACGAGACAAATGAGCAGTGATTAAGATGTAGAGAGAAGGCATGACAATGCTTTAAACACAGGTCGATATGCAGTCAGAGCGATGAAACATTTGTCAGTCAAGAACTCTACTTTTCTCTGATCCAGATTGAGCAAAATGATTGTGTAACTTTCATTCTTTTGTGCTAAATTTCAAATGCAGAGCTTGAGCCAGCATGTCTACCATGTACTGACTGTGGAAAGCAACGGCATTTAACAAAGCTAAAGCAACTACACTGGACAAATTTAAATTCACTTTGTCCCAACAGCTTTGAATATGCAATGAAAATAAAACCCACAACTGTAAAGCACAGATCAAACAGTATTTATAATGGTTATATCAATGAATATATGTATATGCAGTGCAGATTCCAATGAAGCACTAAAAAGAGGTTTTGAGCTTGAACAAAGACAGCACCATGGCCTACCTGCTTTCGGTCAACCAATAATCAAAAGGTTATACAAACAATAATCTACATATTCATGAATCCATTCCACCTTTCAAAACATAATGACAGAATTATCATGAATATGATTGAACCTTCATACCTGCAAAGAGCCAAGTTTACCAGTAAATGAGAGCTTTTGTATGTTTTGTTTCTTCACAAGCAACAGTGATGGCTGTCATTAAATCTTACCAGCACGCTCATGTAACGTGGCAATGTTGGCCCAGGCGCTAACATGACCCGGCTGAAGTGACGTAGCCTTATACCAAGCTTTCAAGGCGTTGTCATGGCGACCAGTGTCAAGATACTGCACATCAAGTACAAAGTGCTCATTTGCATATTGTGCGAGGGAGGCCATTGTTAGAGCAACTTGTTAGTTCCCAAAAGGGAAATCATGGGTTATAAAGATTATGATGGAATGCTACACAGGAAATGACCTTAGCTGGTCTACAAACCTTAAACCCTCACAGTTCAAAGCTTTCCTTATTCAAAGTGCAACACAACTCCAAGCATTCTGTTGATTTATCATAATTAGTCAATTAACCGGCACCCTATATTCACAACATCTAACCAGGTCAATGATAGGATTAACATCCATATTATTTTGTTTATAGTCACATAGAAACAAATTCCAGTGAAGATTTTTTTTATATAAAAAAGAGGGGTATATCACTTACATATAAGAGTGAAAACATGGAGGTTGGTGGTGGTAATTTGCTGTCACCATGGAGACAATAATGTAGAGTGTTTAGCTTTGGATCAGGAGAGTATTTTGGGTTTGGACTGGTTTTTTTGGGGGGGAGGCTGGTAATTGATGCGCTCATGTTTCTCGCCCTTTTTTGTTTATGGTTTTGCATATATACTGTATTTCAAAGATCACTCAAAGTGTTTAAGAAATAAAAATCTGTTTGTGGAAATTTTTATGACAAGCATATTCAGTTTTGAATTAAGTTTTAAGCCATAGTCTTAATCGTCATTGCTTAGCACTCATCTACCCATGCACAAAGCTATACCATCTAAAGCACTTCTACACTAAGTTGGACAATTTCTAATGATTTTTTTTCTATCTAATGAAAGCGTACACATGCGTAAACTATCCAGATACCAAAATGATTCCAAAGCTCGAGTACTTAGAAAATGATTCAGGAAAAAAAGAACGTGGTCATGAAAAAGACAGATATCTCAAGCAAGGAGAATTTGAAAAGATGACCTGACCCCAAGGAAACCTTTGACCGCTGAAGCTTGACCCATAACCTGACCGATCAGAAATGAGTGCCTTTAAAAGTCACTCTCCACAACACCAAGCCTCACCAAGTGATTCTAAGTGGACCACGGCGTTACTCCAGGCTTGAGCGTGGTCACTTTGGAAGGATGTTGCGTTCAACCACGCCCCTAAAGCTTCATTATCTCGGTGGAGTTCCAAGTACTACAAGAACCCGAGCAAATCATGCAATGAAGATGTTGAGAGGAAAAATGAGAAATAATGAAAATGCAGCGTACAACTGTCCATTCCATGCAGGCCAGGAAACACTCATTTCATCATAGATAGTTGTGATTACCATCAAAACCAAAAACATGGAACTTGACTGACAAGGGGAGTAGAGACTCCACCCATTCTTCTGAGGAAGAATCATGATCAGCCTTATTCCTTTGTAATATTCCAAACTTGTGCGTGCAGGAAACCATGTATCAAACCAAATATTGTCAAAAATTCCTTGGGAAATGTGGAATATTTCAATACTGAGAAGGGCAGCTAAGAACCAGCAGTACCCAACTGTCCAGAAAGGAATTTAGAATTTTGATTGTTAACCTGAGTGCTGATGAACAGAATTCTCTCTTGTCAACTAGGAAAGTTTGCACCTGTCACTTATACATAAACCAGCCTTGTCTCAGTAAATCTAGCAAGAAATTTGGATACTGCTTCCAACTCGGGAATATTTTTAGACTCTGGATATCAGTGATGAGAGAGAGTTTCCAAGCACACCTCAAGAATGGCTGGAGGCAAATCAACAAGCCAAACAGCATCAAATAGCTCACTTCAAAGAAATTAATCAATTGTTAACATGAAGCCATGCAACTAAAATTGAATTGATTTCTCATCACCATAAACCAACTATCACTGACACTTTTTCTTAAAAAGGACAGATTTTTGAAAAAAAAAACCAAAGCTGTTATCCGAAGCTCTTCAGAAAGAAAAAAATACATCAACGTCTCCTCTACAAGTGCTTCTTGAATCTCATCGATCGAACCATCTGTTTTCATTTAGCGAACACACCCAAAAGTTCATGAAGTACACTACTACAACCTCTACCAAATCAAGAACTATTCTACAGAAAATTAAATTCAACATGCTAGCAACAAAAAACACCAATCACATGCACCGTGAGTTAAACTAAACTATGAAACACCATGCATTGCTGACAAAGAAAGGAAAACTACACATCTGGTTAACTGAAACCAATTTTCCAAGGAAAACAACATTTTGGATAAAAATGATAAGGGTTGCCAAATTTGTCTTGAAGTGCTATGAATCTTGGACACACAAAAACTTTTCAGCAGAAGTAAAAAAGTAAATGAATTAAAGATGAACTGAAAAAGTAATGTCAGAAGGTGATCCACTTTGAATCATGAAAAGATGAGAATATCAGCATGGAAACGTTAGAGTACATTTATCAATCAAATTGGGGGAAAACAAATTCAGTTGTAGGTAAAAAGAATGAATCATATATAAACAAGATATCTCAAGATAATTCCAAGTACAACTGAAATCACTGCATTAAGTTTGGCAGTAGACAAGCGTCATGTTTTGGTTACAGTATTCAGCAGAATTCAGTCGTTAAAATTCAAGTGCATTTCTTTCCTTATGGACACATTTACCTATGTGTGCGTCCATATCAGTCAGTCAATGAGCATCATTTATCAATTTTCATTAATTTTTTATTTCCAATCTATTTCCAAGTAAACATGAATGATACAACTAGTTTATTTGTGTTTTGCTGTCCACACTTTCTCTTGTCTATCACATTTTAAAATTTTTTTCGTTTTTATCTAACTCATGATGACACACTGCTCAACTTCCTTACCATGTTACCAAGATTGAAGTAACAGTCTGCATATCTAGGACGATGAAACAGAGCTGTCTTGTAGCTCTGTTCAGCATCCGTATATTTCTTGATAACAGCTTGAACAATGCCCAGGTTCATCCAAGCTGCTGCAAACTGTGGTCTGAGAGACAAAGATGTAAAAGGAAAAGACACACAATAATTCAAATCTTCATTTTGGAAGGTAACACAAAATTTAGGATTAAAGGAATGAAACAATTTGAGTAAGGACCTACTCCATTAATTTTGGTTGATCCAGTCTATAGCAATGGGCTTCCATAACTATGTGCAATGATGTCTCCTGCCAACACCTGCCTATGTATTTGTAACTAGCAAAGACATCTGGCTTTAGACACTGGATTCAGACATAGCCTAGCTTCCAGGGAGAACATGTCATAATAATCTGCAGTATAGAAATGTATTTCTTCCAGGCAACGTTAATCAGAAAGATTTAGCAGAAGTTGATTTCAATCCCCTTCCACCTTTGGAAACATACAAGAATAAATCAAATACTTGGTTTGGAATCAAGCATCAAAGTCAACCAATAACTAGTTCTGTCATCAGCGTTAAACATCCTAAAGTCTCCAGATAATTAATACTAGCATGCTGGGCTGGATTCAGGGCCATCTGAATGATCTACTGAAATATTCAAACGTTGACATTCAGAGACAAAATCCTGTGTGCATTTCTGGAAAGTGTTACACCCTTTTAACCCAATCTCAAAGCCTTCACTGAGATTACTTGATTTGGACTGCCTTTTGAAGCAGCTTCTCTGCCTCTGTAAGACGTCCTTGATCTTTCAGCAGGTTGGCAAGGTTGTTCATAGCTTGATCATAGACAGGATTCAAACTGCAAAATGAATAAGAAGACATCAAAAGACATGTCCGGTGTAAAAAATATGTATTCCAATCCGGTTTAAAAATCAAATAAAGAAAAAGCTAAAAAATTCCCAGTTCCAATTTCATTGAAAATAAAAGAAAAACCAAACCTGTAACCAGGTTGCAGACAGCTACAGAGTATCATCAATGTGGTATTTATCTCTCACCAATGAGAACAAATGAAGTTTTTGTCACCAGTTACTATCTACTCAATTTCGTTTGGCAGAAGATATAAAATTCACGGCTGGCTTCCCAACAGGCGAGGTGATTGCGCATCGTGAACACAAACAAGGCTTTTCTCACAAACACATTGGCTGTCATACCTCAGTGCTTGTCTGTAGTATGTGATAGCTTCTTCTAAGTTACCACGATCAGCAGCATTCTTACCAATATTGTAATGAACCTGTGGACAGGGAGATATGTCCGTGAATAGAAAAATGTGCCAACACAGAAACTGTAGCCCCCTACCACTTGGAGTGCAGTGACAAATCTCTTTCATACAAGTGAGCAATACGTCCCTTACAATTTTTTTCATAAAGATTCGACACTTTAAATTTAGGTTTTATTTAAGTAAACAAATCTTCCCTTGTCAATTCAATATTGCCACGTTGACGATTGGATACAGTGTTTCAATGACTTTTAAACTTATGACCCAATATGACCAAGACTTTGTCCAACAGGAAGAAGCAGATTAACTATAATTCCTTTCCACTGATATCTGATAACTCAAGATTTAATACTGCAAAACTCCTTGTCATGCAGCTCACTTTGGCATTCTGTGGACACACATCCAATCCAGCTTTATAAAGTTTTTCCTCTGTCATCCAATCTTGGTTGCGTTGGATACATCTACCAATATAGCAAGCCATCAGAACAACCAAGAGACCTCGCACAGCCTGTCAAATAAAGGAAAGTCAAGTAAAAGCTACCATTTCCTAACAAGAACTATTCTTACAGTTCCAGAACAGAAAATCTTGTAATACCTATTTCGTTTATCAGGTTACCTTTTTTAAGCATGAAAGATAATCTGATATTCCTCACTTACCCTCTTAGATACAGGACTACATGAAATCTTATTGATTAACAGCGTCAGTAGCATACAGAAGCCAAGACTGGGCAGATACAAGACTCTCTCAGCGATGACAAAGCCAACTCGGAGGAAGAGATTGGAGGCAGGAAGGAAGGGAATGATGAGGAAGGCTAAGGCCATTGTAAGAACCCTGACAAGAATATTGAAAGAAAATGGATAATGAATAAGCTGGAATTTAAGATGAATTACAGGAAAATGTTACTCAATGTACAAAGAATGGTGGTGCTAGAGCTTAATAATTTAAGACAGGAAGACTGACAAGCCTCCATTTTTGACTTAAAGCATTTCTGGAATTCTTCAGGTTCTGTGCAAAAGTGCTCCCTCACCTGTTGGCAACAAAAAGGCGGAGTTGACCACCTAGTTCCTGACTCCATAATTATCCTGAATTAGCATGAAATCAGAGGAACAGGGAGCAGACTACAATAATGCCCCCCTCCCCCCGAACTCGCACATTAAAGTAATTGGAATGGTATGCATGACATTACTTGTACAAATGTAAACGATGTAACCATGGCTGCATGTCCACCCAAAGGGAAGTACATGGATATCAGGTAACAGTGCGCCCTCAATTGCCCATGCACAGCTGCACTGGAATTGGGGCAGAACCACCAAGATGCTAACCTTTTGTTGTGGCTGGGTTGACCAACCACACACCTGTAGATCAGACAAGCCAACAGTACCCACAATGCAATTGGGGCAAGCAGCCTGATGTCAGTGGCTGATTGAATCAGAGACACACATCCCATTGACCAATCGAAGCAAAGCCAGTGAGGAAAGATTAACAACCACAGGTTGAGCGCATAAATGAAGTTATAGTTTGTCACCTGCAGAATGGGAAAAGTAGAGAATTTTTCGTTAGTAAGAGTTGGAAGAACCAACAAATTATCAACAATTCTAAGGAACTCTCTTCACAAGAAATAAGAATAATTTTTGAGTCATGTCGGGTAGTCATTACTGTAAACGGTTTCTGCATTCCACAAAAGGGGCAATGAAAAAACAAAGTATACACAAGGCTTACTCCATGGCAGTCTAGGCACACAAAATGATTTATCACATTTCACCCCCCTAAAAAACCTAACTTGAACTCATTTTTATCCATCCCTCAACCTTCCTCATGCCACGCCCCCCTCCACACTCTCACCTTAAACCCAACCCTATTACAACATAAACCTGCCCTTATAATAATACAGATTAATCGACTGACCCGCGTCAGAAATCCATCAGCGAATGACGCAGGATTGTCAGACGGTTGAAATGGCGGTGGCCCACTGCCCATTATGATAAATCTCCCAACCAACAGTACTAAAGCACACAGAGACACTACAAAGAGTCTGGTCACTAGACCAGGCAGCCATTTTGGATGACCAGGAGCATGGGATTTGGTTTGAATTAGGAACCTCTGGAAGACTTGGAGAATGTCTACTTGACAGTTGACGATGATGTCATAAATTATGCAGACACCCTGGAGAAGGAGGGAAAAAAAGCACATTCAGGAACGAATGGCCAAACGATACTGATAATCCAAGAGGACACATTGGAAAAGGCAAAATCAATCTACACAGTGAAACCTAAAAAGCCCAAATAAACAGTCATTTGATGACCTGAGGACGAAACTCAGTACACAAACAAAGGAAATGTCAATACATGAAAAGATTAGGAAAATTTTTAAAAACTTGCAATTATCAATGACTGAAGTTTCCGATAAGTGTTGAGAAACTGAAATAAAAAACCAATACTTACAAGGGCAGTAATGCCCTGTTCTTTACACAGCATTGATGCAGCACAACACAATATAGAACATGATAACTTCAGAAGAGAATGACTAGCGTCTGAACAATAAATACAAAAGGGAAAAAAATACATCAACACAATCAGCGTCATTTTGTGTAATTCTTGCCAGTACATTTACAGAGCGGTTTTATTAACTTGCGAGAGAATGTTGTATTATATTTCTGCACATGAATGTGTTTTCATTTTAAAGTTTTGCAAAATTTGCAATTACATAATATTTGTCTGTCAAGCTATTTCACAAGTTTACTTCATTCAAACTGCCGATCTTTCCTACCTTTTTGCAATGCAGCAACATAGACATAAAAGGACAGAAAGAAGAATACAGTGGATAACAGATCAGCTCTGCCCACAATCCCAGCCACCTGGTGAACAGACATGATCGATATCGTTAACCAACAACAAATAGACACAGTTGATCATCTCAGTCCTGTCCTTGTGACATTTTGGATGAAATTCATGCTTGGATGCAGTGCAATGGCCCGTCAGCAAAAGCAGTGCAACACATTGTATTTCAACAAAGATGATAATAACCTTTAAGACCAAAACAAGTCCTCTCAAGAAAACTGGAAGTGGGAAAATTGGACAAATTTTAAAAAGGAGTTTTCTTTAAGAAATCATAAGAACGGTAAAAGGGGTATCATGCCAAGTTGCCAACAAGAGTGTAAGGAAATAATATCTCTCTTGTAACACACCACTGATTGCAAAATCTATGAAGATAAGTGCTGTATGCAAGCGTTTTGATTGCAAGGGGGAACTGTAGCAAAGGAGGTCATAGCCTAGCAGCTTTGGCTACTTTCCATCGACACGTGTATCACTCATAGTCACAGCCAGTTGATTCAAACACAGCCAGATTCTTTACTTATTTCTGGGTTATTCTACGACACGGGGGTCCAGTTTTTTCATGTCCCTGTCACATCTAACAGGTGATTTTGTAAGTTTACAACACAAAAGTGATTAATTGATCCAGACTACCTGCCCAACAAATTAAAACAGTTTGAAGTAAATTTCAATGTCTTTTTGGTCAAATTAAACGGGTCAGATGCAACAGGGACAAGAATGTCACACTTTTGGACGCCAAATTTATAGAACAACCCTTTGGAATCTCTATCAAAAACTCACACTTTCTGTATGGATAGGATGCACTGTAAACAGAAGAGAACACAGTAAACTAGCTCTAGGAGCTGGGAATGTTTGACATTGATGTTGACGCTTCTCTGCTTCAAGACGAGAATGAGCATCACTGAAGATGACGGAGAAGATGCGGAGTGAAAAGACACTGATGAAGGAGTGCAAGATGACATTAGTCAAATGAAAACCAAAGGGGTGATAGCCACCACTTAGGATGTAGTTCAACCTGCGATACAAAAAATATAGAGATCATGAACTCATGCGGAAAAAGGAGTAACTTCAAATGATAATCAGAGTTTATTATGCCAAATCTGCATTTTTATCAAAACAGTCATTGAAGTTCATGGCACATGGACGCTAGTCAGTGAGCTTTCTTACATGTACAGAATTGTTATGGAGAACTATAATACGGAGAAATCTTTACGTAAAATTGAGCATTGATCATTCAAATTTGCAAAGTCTCCATAGTTTGCCCCCAGTAAATATTCAAAAGCAGTGCTCTGGCAAACAAGATACAAGCCCATGTCTAGCAATTCTCATGAGTTTTGACTTGACACATACCAGTACATGTAGATGTAATTTACTTATTTCCTGCCTTAAAGCTAAAAGGAACTGACCCCAGGTCTTTGTTAACTGAACTTGCAAAACACTCACCTGAAGGATAGCACAGTGAGAGGTCTGTAGGATTTATGACTATGATTCTTGACGATTCTCTCACCCCAAAAGTCATCTTGGAATAATTCACTGATCGGTGTCTCTGGCTTAATGTCTTTGTTGCTAAGCACTGCTTCTGCATCGTCAAAGACGAAATCGCCACAGCAACTGTTTAAATAGCAGAAAAGAGACAAGATGGCAACCAAGCAGGTGCAGCTTCTTAATGAGAGTTCAGGAATAGGGATGCCACAGTCCCATTCTCGATTTGTTGATTGCAGAGTTGCTTCCCCCGACTTCTTCAGGATGTTGTTCTGAGAATCAATTTTTTCTTGCTGATGATGATGGATGCCATTCCTCCTTGCTCTGACTCCGCCCCCTGTAGGGGCCGCCTTAATCCGATTATGGCTGGCAGGCCTGTGGTGATTGGATCCCTGGTGTGTCATGTTGTCCGGGTTCTGCTAAGCGTTCTGCCATATGGGATTTGGCATTGATGAATATAAGACAAAGACTCATCCACTGCCTTATGCTTCATTCCATCCTGCTACTTACACGAACTGATGATGCATCTCTGTATTCCAAAGAGAATGTTTCTTGGATTACAGACTAGTGGTAGCACAAGACATTATGGCATATGGTTTTGTTAGCAGCTGCAGCAAGCAAAACCACAACAAAGCTACAAGTCTGTCCTTCAACAACATCAAGCCTCCATAAACCAAAGCCCTTGGGTTGAAAAACAAACTCATACCCAGAATAGGCTGCTAGGATAAATAAAGCAGCAACCAATTTCTAATTCATCATCACGAACTCAAACAACCGCAGTCATCACTGTGGTAAGCCACACAAATATGCATTCATATTGAACACAAGGAAAACTAGGTCTCAGACTATCTGAACATAAGCATAGCGTGTGTGGGTTTGACATACATGTACATGTATACACCCAAGGCACGTCTGTGCAGGGGCATGATTACAAAGAAAACTGTCAACCAGACTGACAAATAGACTAAGCTATCAGCAGATCTGGGTTGCGTGGATAAACGAGGGATTTTAGAGACATAATGGTTGACTGCCACTGTGTGCTTTGGGTTGCGCTGTCCTAGTCAACAATGGTGGGGAGACACAATGGGATGAAAAGGAGTCTTTACACATGACTACTGCTTTAGGAATTGTAAATTGTAAGCACAATGATAAAGGGAATGTTGAGGTTTATGGAAAGTCAAATGTCATGCATATTAAAACACTATCTTCTTCGTTCACTCCAAATACATGTGGGAAAAGTCTTTATTGGACAGTTGCCTAATTTGGACAAATTCATGGCAAATCTACAATGAAAAAAACATTTGTACTTTACAACATGTAAAATACTGCTTTAAATAGTGCATGGACTTCGTAGCCAAGAAAAACAAACAATAATATGACAAAGAGGGAAGGGGTTACTCTCCTGACATCCCAGGCTAGCCATGCATTTCATCTATCAAAGCATAATGAACAAACGATGATAAACTGTCGAGACACAACAACAAAATTTACCAGCCAATGTTGAGGCTGTCAAGACCATCACATATGGGACCAGACACAAGACCAGACACAATTAACAATGTGATAAATTACAAGGAGTCGGGGTTACACATGGCAGCTATCTTCTAGTAAGCACTGTCGATATATCAATGTTATTGATATGGGTTTGATATCGGTATCACCGATGTTACATGTAGTTATTTGGTAATATTGATATATCAAAAATATCGACATACAAAAAAACGATATATTGGTATCGGCCACAATATGATGTCAACGCTGCCTACCTTTTGCTTTTGTCATAGGGCTACACATGAGTAGACCTTTCGTATTATCCCCAATGACAAAGCACTGACCAGGAAGATGGCTGCCGCGCATAACCTCTATGGATTAGTTGCAGATCATCTGAATAGCCTGTAATTTGAATACTGCACTCCTGCGAATCGCCCGTACTGACTTGAAGGTCTTTTGTGACGATCTCATGGGGTCTTGTGACGATGATCTATAAATTATAAGTGGTCTCAACTACAACACTAAGGCAATGACTTACCAGCCAATACAACTGGTACATGTACTCTGCATAATTTACTCCTGTGTCTAGCACATCCCTGGTTTTGCATTGTTCTCTGTATTGCTGGGGCATTATGGATGAATTCTGCAAGCTACTTATGAAGGGTTCATGTACCGGTAACTGCTTTTTCTTTCATTTTCTGACACATTCAAGTAAGATTAAGGATGTGAATAATGTTCATGAGTCTGACAAGTTATATAGCAATGAAGGTTTCTGAGGTTCCAACACTAAATGCAACCTAAACAAAAAAAGAAAAACCTACACAAAACATAAAAACAAACAAAACTGAAACAAAAATAATCGCTTACTCTAATCAACACAAATTAAAACTGCTTTGAAATCTAAAATTCTTTCTCTCTTACTGACATGTGATTCTGGTTGGTTTTTTTTTTTGAGACTGAACCTCTTCATGATACTTTGGTACCATCAAACAAGGTTTATGTTTATATCTGACTTTAGGAAAATCTCAACATTTCTACACCTAACATCTCGGCCTACATGCATGTGCTGAGCCACCTATGGTATCACAGCTGACTCACATGACAATGGTTCTATCATTGGTCATAACATACATGTATCTTCTCGAATATATGTCAAGTCTTTGCTTGGTAACAAAAAAATAACAAAGTAGTACTAGTACTACTACTAGTCATGACACTTGACAGTGAACAACTCAGAAAATAATACCAAGCCTAAAGAAACCAAAAAGCTTCCCCTTCCTAGGCCATGGTTGGTTGAACCATAGAGCAAGCAACACTGCTCGTTGAAACTGAATAGCTGAAACTACATGTAAGTAGGCCTATTGGTACTTATTTACTATTTAGTAGACCCTAAACATAGCCATATGATAGCGCAATAACCAAGTTGCGCAGATTTGTTGTAGGCCTAATGGATGTTATTCCAAGGCAAATCGACTCTCAGGATGGAGTACAATAAATTTGCTCAAGGTTCAAGATTGCACTTAAACTTATATTTACGTGGAATTCAACACACTTACGGGTACGCTGATCAGCACGTAACTGCAGAAGGATACTTTTACCCCCGAACACGACGACGATCCGACTGATTTAATGCCCGCGGCGGTGCTTGTGCTAATGTGTGCATGGTACCCGAACCGTTTCCTTACTCTTTTCATAAAACGAATGCATGGGAACCAGCCTACATTCGTGCAGATAATGTACGTCTTGAAGTTTTGGGGGCCAGGTGCGCGCATCGCGCGTTGGAAGGGTACACACTTTAGAGCAAAAAGATGTACATGCATTAATCTATTAGACTTTTCTCGACTTTCAATAAAAATGCACTTTCCCATTAATTAACGAGCTTAATTGTTTGTGGCACACCGATTCTATTTAATATATTAATGCGTTTAGTTGGCATTTCAACTTCAACTTGATCACTCGTAAGTTTATTTCCGATTGTCCTCAACTTTCTCGTAGCTCCAATTAAGATGGTAAAAATTGATTAGGAATTGCTTCAATATCATACAACCATCAAAAATTGTGACTGTTTAACCTTTAAGAAAGAATAAAGACGAAAAACTTTGATCGACATAAAACTTAATACTAAAATCGTACATACAGACCTGTTTGTCGTGCGAACGGTTAGGCTCGCCCCTCAAAAAGGCCATAAAAGTTTACATCTTGAAAGGAATTCCCCAAATTTTGGCCCCGGAAAAAAATTTCCCCCAAAATGTAATTTTGTTTCCGCCCTTGGCCCGAACAACGCTCAAAATCCTCCAACTCACTAGAAACCTTCACCTAAAGACCGAATTGAATTGAAACAATAATGATATATATATATTTTAAATCACGATGATTGAAAATGTTGGGTTCTGTTTTTTTTAAATCTCTTTTCAGAGATTCCTTCGTTCTTCTTGCTTCTCTCTTGGCATGTCCTGACTGTTTTCATCTTTAAGATCCTTCGGTGGTGTCTTTGATGAACCAGATTTCGTTTCGTCGTCCTATCACTTTCATAGGACTGTCATAACCACAGAAATAGCAGAAACCAGTTTTGTACTTGTGTTCCGTTCCTAAAGCTTCGCCTAGTTTGGCCACTTCTGCCAAGGCAACCTCCTCCTTGGAAAAACCGCCATATTTCCTGAGGATAAAATTTTTTTAGGAGTTTTAACATTTACATCCTATTTTTAACCAGGTCTTACGACACACGTTGCTTTCTGGAGTTTGCTCCCAACCCAGCACACTTTTTCACAAGCCCTTTTTACATTTTCGTGTGCGTCCATATCTGTGACGTACACATGTATTTCCTTCACAAGATTTTATGAAAGGTATTTGCTCTTAATTCCCTAGGGACAAGCGAACCACTTCGATTGAACTCATAAATTTAAGGGTCAAAGGAACACTACTTCAAGAGTCCAAGGACAAATATAAGGGTTTGTTTAAAATAATTAAGTATGAACTATGCATGAGCCCGTCCTGGGGTAGTGGAGGGCGGGAACAGTACCTGGCATACACTCGAGTTGAGGGTGTTTGTCTGATTGTGATAGGCATGTCATCATTCGGCGAAGGCGGTTTCTCTCTGTGTTCATCAGGAATCATAAAACCAACCTTGATCTCCTTCTTAAAAGACTTCCAGCTTCCAACTTCTCCTGGTTCATGGTACACCATGACCGGAGCGGTCATGGACATACTCAGCCCTGGTAACAAAGCACGCAGCTAGTTAAAAATGTGCCTCTGATGAACCACTGCGTGAAGTACGTATTTGTCGCGAATAATCCACCCTATACTACTCTGCCTTCGAGAATTCAGCCAATCAACGTGCAAAATCGTGCAACAAAGTAGTCTTTTAGCTCTGAGGTGACTTCATTACCAACGATACGGACCAGACATGACCTACCTTCTTTGTTGGTTCCAGAAATGTACTTAAACAATTTTTGGAAGCCAGCACTTGTAGCCTCCTTGATTGTGTCTGCCTTGGAATCAATCACGGCCCACATGCAAGGCTCATATTGACGCTCCTCAAAATCCTGAAAACAAATTAAAAAAAATTGTGTCAGTTTTTGAATTGCGGGAAGAGGCTTTTTTTCGTAAGGGTTGGGGACGTCCAAATTTATGAGTGCATTCACAATCCGTGTAGGTCTCGGGCCCAACCTGAGGAAGAATACTCTCCAAATTATTCTGAAAGAGCGACTCGCTATTAACCCTAACCCTCCTCAATCCTTCACCTGTTGGAGGACTGAGGAGTGTTAGGGTTAACAGACTTCCAATCGATTTAAGGGGGAAAAAACACTAAAATAACGTTTGGTCCCATACGGACAGCTGGGACCGTTTTAATTCTCACCTTCGAGGAAGAAATGACCGTATACTTTGGCCCCTCCGTCTTGGTGAACATTAGGGATGTTAATGTCTTAAACATCCTGTCTCCTTGGAAAGCTCGTCTATCTAATCAAAAGTGACATTTTCAGGTCCAATTAATGATGATAAATTATCATTGATAATAATTGCCATTTAAAGGACGAAAATCACAGTGACGATTTTACAGTCGTGGTGGTGCGGCTGGGGCTGCCGATCTGGATGAGTTGTACAGGCCTATGATAATACATTCATTTTGATATTTCTCATCCAACACACATCTGCTTTATTTTCGGAGGCCAGTTATTTTGTTGTAGTACATTGTATGTCTTGAATAAGAACATCAAGAACATTGTAATACTCAGCTGGTGAAGGACTTTGGACATTCCCAAGACGCGTTTTCTTTAGTACACGTATCTGGGCAGACACGGTGTCATTTCATAGGGGAAAATGATTTCATTGCCAGTCTTCAGGGGAGAGTAATCAACGCCTCGTGGAAGCTTCTTCTGTAAAAATGCCAGATTTTATTTCCCCTCTGAATATAGCTTTTATTGAGGTCGGGTTTTGGAGAGAAAACAAAATTGTGTCCCGGTGAATGCACCGTCCGAGCACAGACTCGTTTATATATTTGTGTCAGACACGCCTGTTCCTAGTGATTTTTAACATTAAAAATATTGATTAGTCATGTACATTTCTCGTAACTCACCTATCTCTATGACAGTGGAAAAATCCTTACCTACCCTCGGCGAACCCTCGAGTGGTGTACATTGATTTCTTTTAGGCTATACAATTTCTTATCAGTAGGCCTACCTGATAAAGAGTTACATAAACATTTTCCTATATATATCTTTATGATCATGGCTGAAGTCAGCCGACAGAAGCGTGCACTAAATAAACACAAACAGCATTCCGATAACTGAAAATATGACGTAATTTTATAGAGAAATAAAGAACATGGAATATGATAGCCACCCAAAAAATTCAATTTCACCATTTTGTAATCATTAATTTTCTTCAAGCTTAAAAAGACGAGTGTTTCATTTAAAAAAAATGCGAACAAATTCTCTCAAAATCCACGGCTGGTTTGGCCCGCTGGTCGGCAATCCAACTCAAGGTTAGGCTGTATAGGCTAAGGGCTAGTTTCTAAGGCCATAACGCTGCACAGCTTTGCCGGCCAGCGGGTCTGATGTGGCGGATGGTGTCGCGGTATAGGGGATTGACTTTGGACCATTTTTTATCCGTAAATTTATCAAATCTGCCTGGGATGAAAACGCATAAAATAGAGAATTGATGCTGTTGGTAACGGTCCTCACTCGAGCCTCTCCAACGAACACACACAGTGAACAACTCGAAACGAAACACACCATTAAGATGGCATACCGCCCTCAATTTTCAATCTCTTTTGAGAACAGAGACAAGCTGCTCTCGACGAGCCAGACCGCCCTCTATTGAATTGACATTTTAGTTAGGTGCCACTTAATAAGGGGATATTATTGTTATCTGTAATGACAAGTTACCATACTGTGAATCGTCGCGCGGCGGTTTATGCAAACCGACAACGAAAACATACTTTAAAACCGCACTCCCTATGTTTGTACAAAGAGGAATGTATTTTATTCGTGGTACGTGTGTTTGGCCAGTTTCCTTAAATGATATTAAGCTGTGTGAATAATTTTGATGATCTCATTTTTGTTTGAATAGGTCTAGGGCTTACTCTAGGCCCAGGCCTAGGCATGCTCAGCCTCAGATGCTAGGCAAAAAACTTATTTTTTTCCCCTGTCATCTGGCATGTCTGGTCATGTTATGATCGACATGATCGATCTTGTCCCTCAGTCCGTTATTTGCAAAATCTGAACAGCATTGCACTGCTCTACGTCGAGTGCAGTTCTAGTTCAGTTGTTTGCTGCCCGGGCTAGGCCATGGTTGCAAAGTTGGTTTAAACTTTAGCAGTCAGTCATGTCACATTATCAGCCTTGTTTGTCAGTTAAAATTCTCAAACATGAAAAATAAAATAAGGGAATCTTTTTGGGTGCATTGAATTAGCCGATATCTTCATAACCTCCTGCATGAAATCTCTTACTTAACTTTCCTTTTTGATGGTTTTAAAAGACCATGGATATTCAGCCAGCTCAATTGCAGAATACCCTGCTATCCCGCATGACAGGTCAAAATGTCACACGCTTCTCAAGGGATTTTCACCTTGTACCCAGGTAACTAGTCATTTCAGGGGTCGTTTTTTAGAGTGGCGGGGTATTCTGCAATTACTCCATTCAGCTGTCGCTGGCTAAATGTGTATGTGAGCTGTAAGTGTAACTTAACAATATTTAGATAGCTACATGTACAAGTTAGGCCTACTTCCAGACAGGCCAGAAATGTAAGGTTTATATATGTATAAACCTTACAGTTCTGTGGAAGCAGCTACAAGCACAAATAGATACTGGTGCTTAAATGCTAGTTGAATGTTAGAAATGCTCTTAGCTTACGTGCCAACTTATGTCAGCAACTCATTTTTTTTTGTCCTAGGGTAAGATTTCTGAATATTTCACCATTTTCACAATGCCAACCACTGGAGCAAAGTCTCAAAAGACTGGTTACCATCTCAGTCCAAATGAGGAAGCTGCACTAATCAAACGAGAAAAGGAGAGACGACGTAAACTACGAATCCAACAGGTGAGACTTAATCCTTTGAGTTCTCAAGGTTATGGAATGAGTGAAACTTGCAGAAATGATTAAGAATCTTGTAATTTGGTTTGGTTAATCGGAATCAAACTCTTCGTCTTGATGGTCCTGATGCATTTCTTTCCTAAGGTCCGTGAACAAGAGAGGAATTTTGCCTCCAAGGTCAGAAGTAATGTCAACAAGAAGAAGGACGAAGAATTGAAGAACCTGGCTCTTCATATGAAGAAAGATTGGGAAGAGGAGAAAAAAGAGAAGACAGACGCTTTACAGAAGATAGTGGAGAGAAGTCTTGATAGCATAGGGGATGGACACAGGGCTGCTAGCAACCAGGTATGATCTAATAATTGGCTAGATTGATATCAGCTTATGGAAGTCTTCGAAAGTAGGGCCCATCGATAAAGTCCTGACATTGTGCCTACCTTTTGTAGAGGCGTTGGGGGTCAGAGGCAATATGCCGAGTGATAATTTTGTGTTAACCAAAATATTGTGAAATTCATGTACTTTATCACGTCATACCAATTGAGACCAGCTTTTATTACATAGAAAATTCTTAAACAAGATGTAATTTGTATCCTTAAATTGTTTAAAGGCATCTTCTTGAGGATTAAAGAATCATTCATCTACTCCATTGTATTCGGTTTTTGTTTATGTTTATTATTCCGCAGCCCCCATTGGCTGAAATTCGAGCAGCTCAAGCCCTCAAGGACCAGCATTCTGCCATACAGCGCTATAATACCGCCCTCAAGAGACAACAGGTGGAGGAGGAACAGCAGTATCTCAAGGAAAACGCCCACATCATCGCCAGGAAGTCAGCATTGCAAGCAGAGAAGATACGGGCTGCAAAAATGGCAAGCTTACCACCACCAGTCAAGGTAAAGGACTGTGGGACCAGATTCCTTAATTTCATATCAGGACAGGTGACAACCTTCTATGTCTTGTCTGCCATTGGCTGATTCCTCTATTCTGGTTTCCTATTGGCTCAGTTCTTCACATGCGGACTACACTGTCTACATGAGTACATGTACATTTCAATAAATAAATACAACTGACCCGTGACAAAGGTCATGAGGTTTAATGTTATTGTTGGAGCACTCTCAATAGTCATGCTCTATTCAGGTGTGTTTGTTGTTCATATTACTACGGATGTTTACTATGACAGAGTTTGACTGGGATGAGTCTAACATTACAAGTTTTCTGAACAGAAAATTATAAAAATCAGATAATTTGGCTAAAACATGTGTAACTTCTTAGCTTTATTTCCTGACTTTGTCCTAGGATCCACTGGAAGATCTGGATGACGTCGGAAAGGAGAACAAAATCGTCATAGTAACCAGTGGTTTCTCTACGAGTCACTATCATCTGAAAGGGGAGTACGTGGAGAAAGCTGAACCCGAGGAACAGGTAAGGATGTATCTAAATCAACCGGCTACAGCTAGCTTTAATACATGCATCTATTGGACGTGACTGAAGCCACTACCTATTGACTTTCATAGGCCTAACTATTTTCTCCAGTCATAGCCACAATGATTGGACACAGTCTAAACTGATTCGCAGGCATTTGTTTGACTACTGTACTTGTACTTACGATTTGCTCGACAAAGTTTTTTTGGAAGAAGTAGCCATCTTGAAGAATACAGAAGAACTTCTTGAAAATATCTGCAAGAAATGCTGATATGTATAAGTGCACATTTAGGAGGACGCTCGACTGGCAGCACAGGAAGAAGAACGCAGAGCAAAAGAAGATAAGGTGGAGACAGAGAGAGAGGAGAAGGAACGACAAGAGAAAGCTTGTCTGAGACATCAGCACGCCAGGAAACAAGAGTTACTTCATCAAGATTACAATAAACTGATGGAGGAGTTGGGACATATGGAGCAAGCAGATAGACGACGAAGGCAAACCATAGTGGCCAATATACCAGTAAGAGGATAATAAGCACATCTGGGATTTGAAGGCTTGTGATGTCTCAAACAATTCTGCACTGTTATTATAACCATTCTAAGTGTTGAGTAGATATTTAGTGCTAACTTTGCAAGCACAGAATTCTGACTATCAGTCCATATATAAAAGCCAAAAGTTCTCGTTGACCTGTGAAATATGAAGACACAATTAGCCTGGCAACTCCTGTATTTGTAAAGACTCCCAGTCATAGGAACAAGAGCCATAAAATTGGGCTTGGGGTTCAAATCTCATCTGTCAGGTGTTTGTCTTGAAAACCTGAAGTTTCATTTTGGAGGAAGTGGTAATAGACTCAAACTCGCCAGCATTAATTCCCAACACATTTCACCACGTAGCTTTGGTTTGATGTGTCTGTCCACATTTTCTTGGCAGCATCAAGTGTTTCAGCCTCCTCACAAAAGACTTGAAGATAAACAAGAAGAACAGCAGAAATTGGAGCAAGCATTTGAAGACATGTACATGGCTAATACAGGTAGGAGCAGTTGGATGGGTAGGCTGAGAACGAACAAACAAGGAAATATTAAGAGAAAGTTCCTATAGTCTGAATCAAGTCTACACTTATGTACAAGATGGTGCCACCATAATTCTTGCATTGAAGACAGTCCCTCTCTCATTGCCAGACTACACTGGTGATTTGATCCTGGCCTTGGAACCTAAACCACAGAGAGACACAGACCTGGATGTAACAGTGGACTCTGTGTCTGATGATGTTGGTATCTCACTTCAGCCGGTCCCGATACTACCTGCCGATAGAGATGACGGGGGTAAGAGATTGCCACAAGGGTTGGATGAGGAAAGCGAGGAGGAGGCAGAAAAAACAATTGCAGAGGAGAAGCCAAAACAACCAAGAGGTCAGTGACGATCATAACCTACACCTGTACACAATGGACACCTGATACTGTAGTCAATTAGTGCACTTGTTTTGTTCAGCTCTCCTAGGTGCTTGATGTGTCAGTAGTCATACTCTGATATGTAAATATCATTTATATCAATCTTCTAGCTCCTCTAAAGAAGTTGATGGATCGCATCAAGAGTCAGCGAGAGGAATTGAAGAAAAAGGTTGTATTGGAGGTACCTAGCCCAGAAAGACACCCTCGTGAGGAGCTGGAGACCCCATCTAGCTCAAGAGACTTGTCAACTGAGGATGCCTTCTCACCATCTCCTGAGGCAGCCCAGGAGGAATCTGAGAGTGACAGAGGTACACTTGACACTTTGGAATCAGGGACACTGTCTGAAGACACCAACAAGCTGGAGGAGAAGAGGACTCTCTTACATCCCCTGGAAGAGGCTGCCAAGATAAGATCTGTGACAAAGGTATGCTTGAAGAATTTGAAAGGAGTTATGTCTGTGGCAGTGCTATGTTTAGGGCATTATGTTCTATTGAAGGAGTCTTATTAAATCTTTTTGTGACAGCTGTAGGTTACCTAGGATTCACATTTTTTTTCTTGACTGTAGGTGCCTGAAGTAGAACTGCAGAAGAAAGCACAGGAAGACATAATAGCCAAGGAGGATGAGCAGCGACTGCGACTTGCTGAGAAACAACTGCAAGAGCACATGGATCACAGGGACCATCTGCAGATGCTGCAAGATAACCTGCTGCAGCGACAGCGCATGCTGCAGCAGCATATTGGGGAGCAAGAAAGGCTGCATAGGGAACAGCTGCAGTTGCAGCAGGAACAGTTTGGAAAACAACAGCCCGGGCTGTGGAATGATGAACTGCAGCCACAGTTGAATGAACCCCTAGAAAACCAACATCCACAAAGTCACAATGTACATGCCATACAACGACTTATAAGACAGCTGCAGATTTCTGACCAGCAGCGACAGCTTCAGCGAGCGCAACAACTGCAGGTCACACAACAACAGCAGCAGACACAAGATAATGGCCAACAACAGCATGATCTCACACAGTACCAAGACCTTCCAAATAACCTGCTGCGGCAGCCAAACCTTATGAGCAAGGAATCAAGTCGTCAAAAGCAGCATTTGCAGCAACAGCAAGTTGAAGTAAATACAGCAGATTTCCAGTTACCCAGGCAGAGAATTAGCCAACTGATGGAACGGGAAAGATCAACCCAAGATTTGACAGTTAAACCTGCCGTTGAATTGATGGATCCTACAACTTTTCCCAAGAGTGTCTCTGGTCTTGAACAAAAGAGAGATTTCCAAGCCAGGCAGATTCCAGTAACTGTAGAGCAGGGACATGGTGAGGAATGGCTGAGACAACACTTGCAGGACACTGTAAAAACCGCTGTGTCAAGCCAGCTAACTGCAGATCAAGCAGGAAGAAAGCTACCCAGTCGTGACACACTCCAAGAAGCTCAGCTGCAACTAGAACAACGAAGGGAGAGACTCATGCAACTATATCCTGAACTCCAACTTCCCCCATATGAGCCTTACATTAAGAACAAACCCACCCCAGATTCTACAGAACCCATGACAGACATGGTGACAGATACACCAATGTACCAAGGAGCACAAATAGTGAGAGACGCAGGGCTAGGAAAGGACATAGAGCACTCTGATGCTGTACAAGTCGCACCAAGTGTTGTACCCATTTCAGCAGCAGAAAGCTTTGTAAGACAGCAAGGGGCATCCCAAATGACAGGTGTATCTACAACATGTGATGTCTCTGCAGCAGGTGTATCTGTAACTGGTGTATCCTCAGTGTCAAAGCCTGAGGCTGGGCTCTCATCAGGTGCAGATTCTGCTTCTGCACCTCAATTAGATGTTTTGAAACAGACAGCTCATAGCACAGCGTCAGGACTTCCCCTTAATGAAATGGAAAGGTATGTATAGTTGTAGTAGATTAAATGGGTCATTTTAGTCAAGTTAGCATTGTTTGTGCTTCACAAAGATGCAAGCATTTAACAACTTCCCAACAACTTAAGAATCTTGCCAGCTTTTTGAAAAGATTCTCACCAGATTTTCTGCCTGAGAGTTTTCCTTTGGTAAATTTGCCCTCAGGAAATTGGAGCAGCATCGCCAGCAACTGCTGAAGACATGGCAGCAACTTCAGCAGCAACAGCAGCAACAGCAGCAGAGGATCCTTGACAAACAGAAGATACTCGTACAGAGAATAGGACAGCAAAGACAGGAGCAGTTGAGCAGGCAACAAGGACAGGGGACTGTATCAGAGGGGATACCTCAAAATGTGATAATTTCACCTCCAGGAACACAAGTAATGATGACATCACAGCCTATTCTACATGATGTTATGTCTCAAATTCCACCTGGAATACCACGAGCATTGTCATCTACTATAAGGACATCGCATCCAGTACCTCCAGATGTGGTCTTTTTGCAGTGTGGAACACAAGATGTGATTGCGTCAGAACCACCAGAGGTGACAACAGTGCATCCAGATGCCCAACCAAAAGTGGCAACAAGAGAACTTGGAGTGCCTCATATCAAAGGAGTAGGGAGTCCAGAATTTTCACAGCAAGTAGGCCAAACATTGTCTAAGACAAAAGAGTCATCAGATGGGCCATCCCCTTCCAGGGCTGTCTATAAGCTTCCCTCCATGACATTAGGCAAAACATCTTACCACTTTGATCCAACTCTTGATGTAGCTGGTAAATCTGTTGAGAGGGAGCTGCCATCATTTCATGAACTCTCTCTAGAAAGTAGTGCCCATTTGACAGAGAATTCTGATCATCAACCATTTGAGGTTACTGAGAATCAAGATGTGCCTGCTCATGGCCAATCTGGAATGGGAATTGCACAGCATATGCAGCAGGACTGGGGATCCATCTTTGTTTCTGGTTCAGATCCTAATAAACAAGTAGAACGTAACCAGTCTGCCTTGCCATCACAAAGACTTGCAAAACACACCAGACCTCCGCCATCACAGTGGAGACTTCCCCAGATGACTATGGAAGCAGGACCTCATGAACTAAGTACTATCTTAGAGGGAGAATCCCCAGAAGGCAAACATTTGTCCCGAGGTCACCAAGAATTGAATCCACTTGCCTCAACACCACATAAAACTAGTCCATTCCTTCTGGAGACCTCTCAACAAGGAACCCAAGCTAGCAGTAGTCCATTCTACCTTGGGGAGCACGCAAGTGTGAAGTCTGATCCTAGTGGCAAGGCTTCCCAGGTGGCAACTCCAGTTGGTCAAGTCAGTGGCATAAACTGCTCAAAGACATTGACTATAGCAGAGATTACTCAGACACCCAATGTAGATAGTCACAGCCAGGGTCAAGTTGATACATCACGTCCTACTTTTGTTCCGAGCTTTGCAATGGATGTTGGACGAGGTGTGCTGTCTTATCCCTCCTCAAATGTGAGTTGGCTTCCTTCAAGGTTTATTTCATGCATCTAAACTGTAGTTGTTGCACTATTGCAGTTACAGTTCTTTAAGTAACATATTTATGGCAAAGATGAATTTCAAGAACTCTAAATGAAGAAAATGTTGAAAATCAACCTTTTCCAAAGAACACATTAATTTTTTCTTGTAACTGATAGTCTAGATATTCATGTACACGGTACATGAGTTAAATTAGATTTTGTAATAAAACTTTGTGCATTATTTTTGCCCCCATGTCAGGTAATGACAGAGGGACCAGTTGCCACAGTGAGCGCATCTGCAGCATCATCTATTCCAGTGGCTTCCTCACATACCACACCGATACCCATCCCCAACCCAGCCAACATCCACATTGCCTCTCCAGTTACTGACACTGAGGAGGTAACAACGCAACCTGACTCGACAATCTCGATGTTGAGTGAGCACACCTTGGTCAATAGCTTACAACTCAGCGATGAGTCAGTTGAGCAGTTCCTTGCTCTCTCTGCCTCTGAAAGCAGCACTTCAGATTCAGCATCCTCAACCAGTGCCAGGTACCAAGTACAGATGCTTGGTAGTGATAAGCGCTCCACCAAGAGCCCCGTCATTAAGAACTTTGTGATGGACATTCCTTCTAGGAGCTCTTGGAAGTCATCCTTTGAGCCATCTATACCTCCCTTTTCCCAGTCAGGAGCAGCTGCAACTGAAGTCACTCTTCCAAGCCTTCCAACAGCACCTCGACAAAGCATACATTCGGAAGATTATAACTTAGGTCCAGTCTCACCCCAGAGCACCTGGACAGACACAGACACCCAGAGTGGCTCCTATCTGGCTGGTGGAGCACCTTTCTTCCCAATGTTCAGAGGCTCAGATATACCCAAAGACGGCATGTCGATGTTCTCTGACGTGTCTCTCAGCCATTACAACACCTCATTAGAGAGTGGTCCCACAATACTCCCTATATCCACAGTGGATCCTGGGCAGTTAAATAGGCGTGCATCCCCCAGCGGAGAGTCAGAGCAGTGGTTTATGCCACAGCAGAAGTTAGATAACTCTGAATTGCATCAACCCGACAGGGGTAGCACTGTTAAACACAGTCGAGAAAGAGTGGAAACAGGCAAGGAGACATTGGAATCAGAGACCGATGTCTCAGTAGATACACCCCCGAGTGATGATGAATCCTCCAAGCTTTCCTATGCCGGGGCACTGGTAGAAGAACCCCATGATCCATCTGGAGCCATGGTGGATGACACGTTACAGGAGGCAATGAGAAATATTGCTGTCAGTGAGAGTGAGACTTCCAAAGTAAGTAAACAAATCAATTAGATGTGCTCTCCTGGGATGCAGGACCCGGAGGCAGAGAAAGGGAAGGAAGTTCAAGTAGTAGGTATAGTGCACAGTTATTAAATGTTATTGTGTACTCAGTTCAAGAAAATGGTGTCATACTGTGACATGATGCCACCATGGTCCTGTGCACCTGCCAAAAGTACAATAAAGCAGTCACAGTCCATATCACAGTCTATACTAGGAATCTATAGCCTGGTGTTACACAAAATTCTTGTATGAAGTAAATACATGTACTTTGCTAGTCTTCTCAGTGATGAATTTGGTAGCCAAATTTATTTTACTTTTTGTCTTGTGAAAACCTACCCAGGAGACAGGCATCATTGAGGATCCAGATTTAACCCTCATTTCTCTCAACTCCACCTTGACATCCTTTGGTCCCCCTGATGATTCCAATGACTCAATAAAACAAAGGCAGTGGGTATCAGAGGAGCTTGGCAGTGACTCATTGGTATCATTCCTGCACCATGAAGAGGAGATGAAATTGGAAAGCCCAGCTAGATCTGGTTTAGACCAGTCTAAAGCAGTTGGAACCAGTTCATTGATGGCTGAGGATCAAGTTGATCTTACTGGAGGTACAGGTAGACATTGATTTCCGTTTTGAAGATATTCAAACTTGAAGGCAAAAGTGACCAAGCTCAGTTGCATCCCTAAATCAGATGTCACAAAAGCACACATATTTGTTGCGTATGTTTGAATGAAAATGCCTATCATCTTTACCAGTTGGATACAGAATTTATTACGTCAGGTGGGGGAAGTACCCATCGATTTCAAGTCAGGAGAAGGGCCTGAACACTTTCCTAAGAGTCACTTATCAAGTTATTTCAAACATTAGCCCTTGACATGAATTGTTGTTTACTTGATGGTTATGTCCTTTCTTTCATCTTAGCCTCTTCTGAAGACCGTTCTATTAGTCTGCAAGAAGCCTTCATGCGGCACAAACAATCCTTCATTAGGTCCACTCAGTCCCGTCAGCTAGAGGTCAAAGTTCACGCAGAGAGTCATCAGGCTACAGCATTCTCCCAGACGCTGGATAACTGGAAGAGATCTCGAGGTGGGAAGATACACCGACCCTCAAATACCAGGACTAGTAGGTTCTTCTTGTAATACTTCAAAGGTAGAAATCAGTTTTCAAGTGGCCCACTACAGGTGTGCCAGGCTAATTGAATTTCTCTTAACCTCCGCATGGATTGACTTGTTACGAACCCTCAAATAATTCATCCTAATCTCAATTTAACGATCATTTTTGAGACAAATTGTTTAAAAGCTCTAGATTAAGGACAAAGTGCCTTACAGTTATGCGATTGACTTCAAAGAATGCCAAGTGACCAGAATATCTTAATTTCTGTTCTTTCCTGCAAACTTGCACGGAGGTGTTCTGAGTGGATAGATGTTAAAATTAGGATTTGTTGCAATCGTTTCAGGTAAAAGCCCATCAAAGGGTCCTGCAGTCAGGGGTAAAAGGTCAGGGACAGGGCCAACACGACATGGACAAGTATCTATGAGGGAGATTGAACAAACCAAAGACAGGAGCAAAATAACTCGGACCGTTACATCCTCAGATCGAAAGGCGGCAGAGAGAGACATGTACCTGCGAAACATTAGGTTGGAGTTTGGTCTTGATTTCTTCAACGAGGACGTACATCCTCATTAAAAGAAGGGAATTGTAAAGGGAAAAGAATGTGTATGACAAAAGCTGTACGGATTGTTTTCTCTCATTTCTTTGCAAGTGGAATCATACAATTATTGGCAACTGATGTTGCATCAACAAGTGTCAAATTGTCATCTGTATATTCCTCCAAGATTGTACAACCAGCTAGAGGAAGTGCAGAAATGGAAACTGACTCAACAACGAAAGAGGGATTATGCAGCCAATCGACAACGTCGCAAGGAGTTTGGACAGAAGCTACAAGCTCGCTTCAAGTTGACCAAGCAGACTGGAAAATCTCCAAGCTTGAGAGATGCAGGTACAAATGGATCTGAAAACTGAAAATGGCATTGTTGCTGCTATGACTGTGGTGTAATACATAAAGCTTAAAACCAAACACTGAATCGGAATGTAACGTCTTGGTTACTTGAATTTTTCGAGAGTCAAAAACGAAGCTCAACATTAATAGGCTTCAGCAAAATTGTGTTTTTATTTAACGTTAAACACGGCATGATTTGAAGGCAAATTTACTTGAAGCTGTAAATAAACATGGAATCACAAGTATTATACAAGAATAAAACATTTGAAATGTCACTGTAACATTTGTAAAATATTTGAGGTATTCACTGATGTACAGATGAATTTTAACTTATTTTAGTACGCCATGATTGTTCATTCGAAAACATGTTTCCACTGAGCATGTTTTATAATGCATTCATAAACTAACACTCCATTTTGTGAAAGTCTCATGTAAAGCATATATAGTTTCTTATATAATCAGCCTTTACAGTTGGAATAACCATCGGGCACAAAGCAAAGCACTAGACATGTTTAACATGCAATGTTTTCAGGTATATATCTTTTCTGCTAATGATAAATCTATTTAAAGGAATCATTTCACTCCAAATTTCCAACTACTTAATGTTCACCACATTTTCAGCTGTAGCGTTTTGAATGACTTAGGAATAAAAACTCCAAAAGCCAAGCACAACATGTAAACTTACATGTGTATGCATGTGTAATGTATCACAAAAGCCAAGCACAACATGTACACTTACATGTGTACGCATGTGTAATGTATCACTAAAGTATTTATATTTTCTTCTGATAAAGTCATTTACAGGAAGGGTTTCACTACAAAACTTTGCCAGTATTTATTTATCACATTTCAGCCATCGTGTTTGGAATAAAGATCTCAATGGAGTAGGCAATTACAAAGCATAACACAAAACTACAAACAAAATAAATCAAGATAAACTAAACACCACAACTTTTCGTTGAAAGTAAAGCAAAACAATTGATAACAATGTCCACATTTTTAGCCTTTTATAGGCAGGCATGTGTATTTCCCTCACTACAACTAGAATTCTAACTTCTAATTCCTGCTAAATAATTTTCTGCAGTAATGATAAAGACAAAACTCCCCATGAACTTTCCTTCCTGGAATCCGTACACAATTCCACAACTGCGAAGAATCAAATACCTCTTACAA
The DNA here is from genome assembly GCF_001949145.1 of Acanthaster planci. The sequence goes on from NW_019091460.1 coordinate 453,809, forward strand.
AATTTAGGGTTAAAATGGATGGTTATTTATAAAAATGAATATGCACATAATAATGCATATTCTGTCATATTTGCTTGAAACCTGTTTGTAGTTTATAACTCACAATTTCACCAGCAATCCTGAAATATTGAATGGCCTGGAAAAAGTCCTTGGGCCAAGAGTTGAGATTGCGTCGAGTTGTCAGAATTTTCAAACTTGCAACCAAGATTGTTCTGCTGATTTAGTCTTTCCAACATGCACTGCCACATTGCAATCACATGCTCTTAGTCTAACCAAACTCAGCAAACTAACAACCTGCATAAGTTGGCTTACGATAGTCAAATAAATCTGTTACTGACAAACCCCCCTCAAAATGGTGCCACTAGATCTATCCAACAGTAGAGTGACTGGATCAAAGTACATGTATAAAGCATGTTACCCCTGGTGTTTTAGTCTTTTACAGACACATGTATAAAGCATGTTACCCCTGGTGTTTTAGTCTTTTACAGACACATGTATAAAGCATGTTACCCCTGGTGTTTTAGTCTTTTACAGACAGGTAAAAATCACTCTTAATTCCTTTCTCTCTCCATCTCCTGTACATGAAAACAAAATTTACAAGTAGTGCAATGTGCCTTGAAATTCAATCTAATTAATTTCCTTTATTTTCATTAAAAATGAGTCACCGTCCAAAGGTAACAGCTCTCTGTTACCCAACACCAAACTTAGTTCAGTCGTAAAATACTGATTTTGTTAAATCTGTGACATCAAAGTTTCATCAGACAGTTTTTATACAAGTTTTAACCTTAAGCTAAGCTTTCATTCGATATATAATTCATCCCGGTGGCATTTTGCATTTTGGAGTTACTTGCCATTTGCATATTCATATAATTTCATTTTATCACACGTGCTTCTGAGATAATGCTCTGTAAACATAACAGAAACATACTCTCTTAATTTTCCTTAGTAACAGAGGCTTTCTGGTCAAGAAATTGGCCTCCAAATATTTCACCCTCAGCACATGGAACAGGCCAGTATGCGTTTTTGCAATGCGCGACATAATACACATTTTTGCAGAGTGGGACATATATACGTGCATTGCAAATCAACCAAAATCTTCCGACAATCATTAGTTATATTAATGCTGGCTGTAACAACACACTTGATTGGAATGTAAAACCACCGCACTCAACATTTCTTTGCAAGCCTTGTGTGGTAGTGGTAGTGTTTATCAATTCCCCTTCTTAACTTTGAAGCAGGCAAACTTGTATCTCAGTAGGATGATCAAGGTATTTGGCATTAAATTGCCGGACTTGCAATGCTGCCCAACCTTTCCATGAATCCCCAAATAAAAAATCCTTTGGACTCTGACCGTCCAGATTCAGTCACTTCTCTTCGACGAGACTCGTTTACTTGTACTTGGCACGCCAAGCAACAAAAAGCCCAACGGCTGTAGATGCGATGGCAGTGTGTGCCAAGAACTTGAGGAAGCCAGGAACAGATGGTGCATTCCGCTCGAAGAAAGTGGAGTGGAAGGGAAGAGCTGGCACCTCCTGAAAACAATAAAAAATAGAGAAAAAAATTTCACTGAACAAGCATAAAGCAGGAAAAAATGAAATCACAAAATTATAAACCTTGTGGAAATGCCAAGATCCTGTGGAAAATCTGCCAGCTCAAATAATTGTCTAAGTCAAAAGTACAATTTCTTTCAGAAATATCAGCCCTCTATTCATAGGTAAACAAGTCTGCTATCATTGTCCCTTGGAATGTGGACATCCTCACCTTTGATTCTGGTTCATCCTGCCAGACTTCATTCTCTGCTATCTTTCCCATTCTGTGCAGCACCTACAAGGAAAATGACGAAAGTCTCTCAGTTCAATTCAAAGTGCAAATCATGCAAGAGATGTACAATCATAAATCATAAAAACCTACTGTGTACCACTGCAACTTCTACCTCACTCACTCCACCCATATCTACTACGCTATCTCTCCTGTCTACACACCCTCTTAATGTACCCCACCCAGTGACCACACCCAACATTACACCCACATACCTCTGTCACAGCTCTTCTCCCTGTAAACCTTTCGACATGTACCTTGGCCACTGACCACACCCTACCATCTACATACCCGTTCCTTCCAAATCTATCCCACCAAATGACCACACCCAACCATCCTCCACCCATCTACCTCTCTTGCAGCTCGTTCCCCTGCCTGTATGCCGCCTTCCATGTATCCCGCCCAGTGGGTAGCAGTCTCAGTTCCAGCAAAATACAGACGTCCAAATGGCTTACGAAGTTCCCTGCAATAATGAAAATACACTGCACATGTAAAATCAGAGTTACATTGATCGAAATGAATCAACCACTATCAAAGAAGACAGAAGTTGTTTGAATTTGGTGATTGTCTTACTTTCCCAGCTGAGTCAGGACACCAGGTCCATAGGTCGCTGTGTAACATCCACCAGAGTACTGTTCCTCCATCCAGTTTTTCTCCACGTAGTTCACCGGCTGAAAATGGACGACACATATTACATGCTTAACTCCTACACAGCGTCGGAATAATTTCCAAGTATTGCATTGCTTGTACGTGTAAGGGACCCAGAGCCCAGGGTTTTTTCCCCACATCAATCAAACTAGTCAAAAATCTGCTTAACAGCTGCATGAAATATGATCCATGTATTCAGCTCAATCGTGATACATCAATATTTGGCTAATCTATGACTCAACCATTTGTTTGTACTTACATGCAAAGCTTCCTCGGCCCCATTGAAGGCATTGAAGTAGGCCTTGCACAACCTGTCTCTCCTATTATATCAAACCAAACGATGTAAGTCCAAAATGGAACAGGTCATTCCACATTCACTCAGAAATAAAACAAGCCGTGAAAATACTTCAGTCATGTGCCTAAGATGACATACTTAATACAACAAACAAAACTGCAGTATGTTTGGATTCTTGCCATAACCTTCATTCAGTCTAAATGCTATTCTTTGTAATCATTTCAAGTCACTTAATGAAAATCTCTGAACTTTTTCGTGTTTCTAAGTGCACTGCTAAGGGATGGATCCATGAAGGTTTCTGGTGGGGGGCTTAAGGCCTGTCCATTTTTTCTAAAAGTTCGATTGTTGCAGAAAGGCAGACACATAGGTAATGCATTACATCAATACCGATGAACTTACTTTTATATACATGTACATAGCCAATATAATCACCACGAAGAAATAACCCTCACAGGATGTTATCTTTTTTATTAATATTAGTATTAACATCTCCCCAACGCAAAAATACATCTTGAAAATATTATTATTATTTCATTTATTTATTATTTTTTGTTAGTGTGGGGGGGGATCAGCATCTGCTGCATTTCCTTCCATTCCACTCACCTTTCTTCCTTGCTGATGCTGCAGAATTCCCTGGCTTTGTTGGCTGCCACAAAACTGAAATTCATACAATCAGACCAAAATAACTTCGACCAAGTTTTTTTTTCCCCACCTTCAATGTTAGCAAAAGTGAACTACTACAGATCATAATTTGTGACTTTCTACAGTATTTGTCATGGTGCAGAAACCATAGGGATAAGGGGTTTGGGGAGGGGGGGATGTTAGAAAACTTCTACACCGACCAGATCAATGCAGGGAAGCTGCCATCTGGCTTGGTATCATCCAAAGAATACACCATTGGACTGGCAGGATCCACGTTGAAAGTTGAGCCACAGAAATCTGATTCAGAAATGAGAACATAACCTTTCACATGTTAATTGTCATCGAAGGTTACAAATCCTACACAATCCTCAACGATGTCTGGGAGGATTTTATAGGATTGAAGGCGGTAGAACCCAGCCAACTGCTACTTTACACAGAGCTTAATGCTCCATGATAGTCAAGTGCACAGGATTGGGTCACCTGTTTCCTGCACTGTGGATAATGTCAGAGGATGATAGACAAATTGATGTTTTTGCAACAGGAAATGAAGACAATCGAGAAGAGGTCTCACTGTAACTGATCAAAGTCCTGAAACTGAAGCTAAAGTTTAGCGAACCATCCAAGCAGCGTACGAAATGCAAAAACTAAAGATCACAACAGCAGCTCCCAAATTTAATTGCAGACACACACTACAACAAATCAAGGGTGTACAAGTACATACCTCTGTCCTTCCACCATTGCTTGTTGTAATACACCATGCACTTGATGACGCTGCCAACAGGAGCTCTAGCTATCAGTTGGTTCCTCTTGGGTGGAAGAGGGGGGCTGTAATGAATGCGCTGGGTCATTGATGGAGCCATAGCAATGATCACGTACTTGGCCTGTGAAGGATGGTGGCAAGCAGGAGCAAAATGTTCATCCTTCAGTCAATAGCAAAATGTTCATCCTTCAGTCAATAGTTACTAAAAGTGTAACACATTACTCTTTGAAGAAACCACTGGCCATAAACAGTGTAATAAGTCTCAGTTGTGAGTGCTTTATATTGTAAAACATGTTGTAGAGTCCATTGACCGATTCCCAGTATCAGTGCCCAAATGATCAATCCATTGACCGATTCCCAACATCAGTACCCAAATGATCAATCCATTGACCGATTCCCAACATCAGTACCCAAATGATCAATCCATTGATCATATTCCTCTCACCTCAAAGACCTCTCCATGAATGTTCTGAATTACTACTTTCTCCTCGCTCTGGTCTATCTGAGAAACAGGACTCTCAAATTTGATGTTTTCTTTGCCGACACGTTCTCCAATCTTAATGCTTAGTTGCTGAGACCCACCAACAAACTTTCTCTCCTATCAGAACATGCAATAAATTGAAAGTCACTACTTTGCCAAATCAGAGTGAGTATGTACTTTATTAATCGAGAACACTTACAAAACTGGAGGTGAAATTGTTTTACTTTTGAAGCTAAATTGGAAAAAATTAAAAAGATTTGAAACTCAAGAGAGAAACAAAAATAAACATTCTGAGCTGAAAGAAACTATAAATACATGTACATGCAAGATGAAGGAAGCCAATAAGAGACAAACCAAAGCTGCAAATAGCAGAGTTGTATCAGAACAATGGATGAGGAACACAAAGGAGAACACAAGAAGGACATGAGACTATATCCGCCCCGAGCTGAAGTGCACCCCCAATCAGCGAAAGAAAGACAAGTGGTTACAAGCGAGTTCTTGCACGTGTTCTGCGTGTATGCAAAGACCATACATTAGTTACCGGTATGTGTACTCAGCGTGCTCCGCGTCAAACGCGCATATGCTTGCACGCCTCATGGCATGCCTATGCTGTGAGTACCGCTACCAAAAAAACCACGCCCTCTTTTGTTCCGCTCGGAGCGGATACATCCCGACACTGACACCCTTAACCACTTGACGCCGGATGATGTGTAAATTTTCCTTATTTGTTACACGTAAGACATGTACACTCGTTTAAGAATTCTTTTTTAATTTCCCTGGTTGACGTATTAATACATCGTGCCTGGTTGGGTCAAAGTGCTATAGCAAGGTTGAAGAGTTTGTTGGGGGTAAAAAACCCACCCAGCAGCTTCTTCAGGTAAGAAAATCCGACGTTAACTGGCAAATACTGTAGTAAGCAATGAAGAAGTCATGGAATTCCCCATGCAAGCTTGCCATACGTATTCTATGTATGCAATATTTTTCTGATGACACCAATTCCGTTACTTGGTTCCTAAGCGTGAATTAACTATGCAGAATACATAATGAACAAAAATGATATAACATTGTGTGGTATAGGCAGGTACATTTTGCATAACGGCACATACTGCAGAGCAACACAGTTGATATGGTCTAAAAGCAAGTGCAGCACGTTTGTAAAATGGTGTCATGTTTGGCCAAGCAAAGAGTCCAAAGTTTAGTTGTTTAAAAGCATTTGCTCACCAGGAATGTTACTGGTTAGCCATAATACCAAATGATGTGCATTTAAATGGATTAGCCATGCACTAGCAGCAAAGTCAGGTGTAGCATTCTGTCAGTTAGAAAAAGCTTGTTGGCAGAAACATGAGCAAGGTACATGTAACAGTAACAAGTGCAGCAGTTTGGTACATGCATGCAACATTGTAGCACACTCATCAATAACCACAACCACTACTCACTACAGCAAGTACATGTATTAACTTCGGAAGATGGATCAGGATTGGTTCAACCAATAGATTGAATCTAATACAATAAAATAACTTGGTTCCACATCTGGCCTAATCTTGCCACTGCTTATTTGCGAAGTGATTGTCAGTAATAATGCCTTCAATTTGGTTGTTTTCAACATACAAAATGCAGTAAAAAATACACACTTGCAAAACTGAACCAAGACACAGACACCTGCCTTGACTTCCTCAACCTGACAGAAAAATACTGGAGCAAGGTCTAGTTTGATTGCAAATTTATGGACAGAAACAACATTCCGGCATCACCCAAAATTAATATCTCTTTTGTGAGTCTGTGAGGTTATGAAGGAACAGTAAGAAAATTCAATACGCTTGCCAACTTGAACTAAGACAAAGACACCCGCCTTGACTTCCCCAACCTGACAGAAAATAGTTCAATAAAGCCCAGTCTTGCTACATATTTAGTGACAGAAGCAAGATTCCAGCATCACCACAAAACAATTTCTCTTTTGTGAGTTTTTGAGGTTCTTCAGGAACAGTAACGAAAGTCCATGTTTCAGACAGTATGTTCCATCATCAGGAAACTCATCCTCTCCAGATTATAAACACAGCATGCTGGCCAAAACTTAAATGACCTACTGAGTTCCAAAATTTAAACTACACAAGTCAAAATTTCAAACGTAATTACTTAAATGGCCCACAAACTTAGAGGTGATACTTTCTGAGCAGATGTGAGATACTTGTATTTAAAAATGACACGTTGATGCAATGTCTTTCTACGTCCAATTGATTCCATGGAATGAAGCAATGGTACTGAAGGAGTTGTCTCCGTGAGTTTGTGGTTTCCACGGTGACTGGTGGTTTCTATGAATTGCAATCACACAACAAGCTGAAATTAAGGATGCGGAAATGATGAATGTCTTTTCCCCTGAATGCATAATACCGAAATATTGGATCAGTCATAGCAAAACTGTGTAGAAAACCAAATCAAAAAAGCAACTGGAATAAAAGAAGACATATCAGTATGTTGAAGTCACAATATGATGGGTCCAATCCAAATAAGGTCCAAGTGGTAACTTTGAGTCAAGTCTTGAGGATGAGGTCAAACGTCAAATCATGGTTCTAGAAGTTCCAGCAAATCATCTTTAGCAAATCATGATTCAAATTGGTAGTGATAGTTACTGATGTTACAATATCATGTTAAATGAAGGGAAATGAAGGGCAAATACACACTGCAAATGTTGCATGAGGACCAACGCCTCACACATGTAGCTTGGCATGATGGGAGAGCATGCAAAGTCACATGATCCCATACCCTACCTGGCCCCCATTATCAGTCATCAGGTTGCGGAGAAATCCCCCACACTGTTTGATGTACCACATATAAAACAACACAGACAACTCCTTGGGATCCATGGTAACAATCAATCTGACACATGCTGAAAAGAACCGACGCCCGTTTCTGAATTGTGAAAAAAGGCGCATATTTCAAACAAAAATAAAATAGAAGGTATTTAGCGTTAGAGGGAGGGTATGGATGAAACCAAATAACACTTTGCTAAGACACCATTATACTATGATAATTGATTGACTGTCAAGAACAATCCATTCAGATGGCTCAGATCAGAAACTGCCATCAGGGACATGCATATATGCACATGACACGTTATTCATTAACTACAAAATCCTTGTAAAAATTGTAATATTAAAATTCAACTTTTAAACAAATATGTTGTTTTCAAAAGCTTGCCAATCAGGAGTTTGTAAGATGCCTACGTTCATTGTTGCTTGTTTTGCCGACAGTCTGGTACAATTGTTGAACTTAATTTCTGCCATGTGCAAAGTATCAGTGTGAAAACCTGCTGCTTTGTGCACATTCACATGAAGATTGTACATGTACACTTGACGTCATGCATGTGTAGAAGGTGAGTGAAAAAAAAAAGGTTTGTGTGGGAAAAATCCACTTTTCTTTCTGCACACTTCTTTATTTTGTTTCCTGTCCTATTTACTTCGTGAATCGTGACTCTATCATTTGGAACCAGATGTTATTAGCATTGTAAACGTCTGACCATTTTCCTTGGTTATGTTTACACAATGTAACTGTTAATTATGTTAACAACCAGCAAGTCAACAGGAATATTCAGACTTGTTTGTTGGGTTTCAACATTTTGAGAAGCCATCAGTGACGTATCCTGCTCATGGGTCCAAGGAGGCAAGATGGATATTTTTCCAAAAACTACTGTCCAATTTTCTTCACTTGTGAAAGATTCCTCATTCTCTCTCTGAAAGAAGGGTGATACGTGTATCAGTGTAGTATCATCTCTACAATGCTGGAACTTTCAACCCTGAAAACTAAACAAACAAACAAACAAACACCCCAACAAACAAACAAACAAACAAACACCCCAACAAACAAACAAACAAACACCCCAACACCCCAACAAACAAACAAACAAACAAACACCCCAACACCCCAACAAACAAACAANGCCCAAATGATCAATCCACTGATCAATTTTCGGTATCAGTGCCCAAATGATCAATCCACTGATCAATTCTCAGTATCAGTGCCCAAATGATTAATCCATTGACCGATTCCCAACATCAGTGCCCAAATGATCAATCCATTGATCATATTCCTCTCACCTCAAAGACCTCTCCATGAATGTTCTGAATTACTACTTTCTCCTCGCTTTGGTCTATCTGAGAAACAGGACTCTCAAATTTGATGTTTTCTTTGCCGACACGTTCTCCAATCTTAATGCTTAGTTGCTGAGACCCACCAACAAACTTTCTCTCCTATCAGAACATGCAATAAATTGAAAGTCACTACTTTGCCAAATCAGTATGTACTTTATTAATGGAGAACACTTACAAAACTGGAGGTGAAATTGTTTCACTTTTGAAGCTAAATTTGAAAAAATTAAAAGGAATTGAAACAAAAATAAACATTCTGAGCTGAAAGAAGCTATAAATACATGTACATGCAAGATGAAGGAAGCCAATAAGAGACAAACCAAAGCTGCAAATAGCAGAGTTGTATCAGAACAATGGCTGAGGAACACAAAGGAGAACACAAGAAGGACATGAGACTGTATCTGCCCCGAGCAGAAATGCACCCCCAATCGGTGAAAGAAAGACAGGTGGTTACAAACGAGTTCTTGCACGTGTTCTGCATGTATGCAAAGACCATACATTGTTCCGCATCAAACGCACATATGCTAGCGCGCCTCATGGCGTGCCTATGCTGTGAGTACTGGTACCAAAAAAAACACGCCCTCTTTTGTTCCACTCGGAGAGGATACACCAGACACTGACACACTTGACCACTTGACGCCGGATGATATGTAAATTTTCCTTATTTGTTACATGTTAGACATGTACGTTCGTTTAAGAATTCTTTTTTCATTTCCCTGGTTGACGTATTAATACATCGTGGTTGGTTGGGTCAAAATGCAATTGCAAGGTTGAGGAGTTTGTTGGGGTAAAAACCCAACCCAGCAGCTTCTTCAGGTAAGAAAATCCGACGTTAAATGGCTAGTACTGTAGTGAGCAATGAAGAAGTCACGAAATTCCCCATGCAAGCTGCCATACGTATTCTATGTATGCAATATTTTTCTGATGACACCAATTCGGTTACTTGGTTCCTAAGCGTGAATTAATTATGCAGAATACATAATGAACAAAAATGATATAACATTGTGTGGTATGTGCAGGTACATTTTGCATAACGGCACATACTGCAGAGCAACACAGTTGATATGGTCTAAAAGCAAGCGCAGCACGTTTGTAAAATGGTGTCATGTTAAAGCATTTGCACACGAGGAATGTTATTGGTTGGCCATAATACCAAATGATGTGCATTTACATAGATTAGCCATGCAACAAAGTCAGGTGTAGCATTCTGTCCGTTAGAAAAAGCTCGTTAGCAGAAACATGAGCAGGGTAACAGCAACCAGTGCACCAGTTTGGTACATGCATGCAACATTGTAGCACACTTATCAACTACTACAACTACTACTCACTACAGCAAATACATCTTCAGAAGATGGATCAGGATTGGTTCAACCAATTGATTAAATCTAACACAATAAAATAACATGGATTCCACATGTGGCCTAATCTTGCCACTGCTTATTTGCTAAGCGATTGTCAGTAATAATGTTTTCAGCATACAAAATGCAATAAAAAATACACACTAGCAAAACTCAACCAAGACACGGACACCCACCTTGACTTCCCCAACCTGACAGAAAAATACTGGAGTAAGGTCTAGTTTGATTGCAAATTTATGGACAGAAACAACATTCCGGCATCACCAAAAATTAATATCTCTTTTGTGAGTCTGTGAGGTTATGAAGGAACAGTAAGAAAAGTCAATGCGCTTGCCAACTTGAACCAAGACAAAGACACCCACCCTGACTTCCCCAACCTGACAGAAAATAGTTGAATAAAGCCCAGTCTTGCAGCATCACCACAAAACGATTTCTCTTTTGTGAGATTTTGAGGTTCTAAAGGAACAGTAAGGAAATTCCATGTTCCCCAGACAGTATTCTCTATCATCAGGAAACTCGTCCTCTCCAGATTATAAACACAGCATGCTGGCCAAAACTTAAATGACCTACTGAGTTTCAAAATATAAACTACACAAGTCAAAATATCAAACTTAATTACACAAATGGTCTCACAACCTTACAAGCGATACTTTCTGAGCAGATGTGAGGTACTTGTATTTAAAAATAATGCGTTGACGCAATGTCTTTCTATGTCCAAATGATTCCAAATGATTCCTAATGATTCTCAGTGAGTTTGTGGTTTCCACGGTGAATTGAATTGCAGTCACACAATAAGCTGAAAATAAGGATGCGGAAATGATGAATGTCTTTCCCCCTGAATGCATAATACTGGTATATTGGATCAGTCATAGCAAAACTGTGTATCTAGAAACCCAAATCAAAAAAGCAACTGTAAAAAAAGAAGACATATCAGTATGTTGAAGTCACAATATGATGGGTCCAATCCAAATAAGGTCAAAGTGGCAACTTTGAGTCAAGTCTTGAGGATGAGGTCAAACTTCAAATCGCGGAACTGAAAGTTCCAGCAAACAATCTTTAGCAAATCATGATCCAAATTGGTAGTGATAGTTACTGATGTTACAATATCATGTTAAATAAAGGGCAAAAGCACACTGCAAATGCTGCATGAGGACCAACGCCTCACACATGTATGTAGCTTGGCATGATGGGAGAGCATGCAAAGTCACATGACCCCGTACCCTACCTGGCCCCCATTATCGGTCATCAGGTTGCGGAGAAATCCCCCACACTGTTTGATGTACCACATATAAAACAGCACAGACAACTCCTTGGGATCCATGGTAACAATCAATCTGACACATGCTGAAAAGAACCGACGCCCGTTTCTGAATTGTGAAAAAAGGCGCATATTTCAAACAAAAAATAAAATAGAAGGTATTCAGCATTGGAGGGAGGGTATGGATGAAACCAAATAACACTTTGCTAAGACAGCACAAAGCTTATACTATGATAATTGATTGACTGTCAAGAACAATCCATTCAGATGGCTCAGATCAGAAACTGCCATCAGGGACATGCATACATGCACATGACACTTTATTCATTAACTACAAAATCGTTGTAAAAAATATAGCTAAATTTGTAAAATTGAAATTCAGCTTTCAAACAAATATGTTGTTTTCAAAGCTTGCCAATCAGGAGTTCGTAAGATGCCAACATTCACTGTTGCTTGTTTTGCCGACAGTCTGGTACAATTGTTGAACTTCATTTCTGCCATATGCAAAGTCTCAGTGTGAAAACCTGCTGCTTTCTGCCATATGCAAAGTATCACTGTGAAAACCTGCTGCTTTGCGCACATTCACATGAAGATTGTACATGTCCACTTGACGTCATGCATGTATAGAAGGCGAGTGAAAATAAAAAAGGTTTGTGAGGGAAAAATCTACTTTTCTTTCTGCATACTTCTTTGTTTTGTTTCCTGTCCCATTTACTTCGCAAACAACGACTCTATCATTTGGAACCAGATGATATTAGAATTGTAAACGTCTGACCATTTTCCTCCGTTACTTTTACACAATGTAACTGTTAACTGTGTTAACAACCAGCAAGTCAACAGGAATATTCAGACTTGTTTGTTGGGTCTCAACATTCTGAGAAGCCATCAGTGACGTATCCCGCTCATGGGTCCAAGGAGGCAAAACGGATATTTTTCCAAAAACTACTGTCCAATTTTCTTCACTTGTGAAAGTTTCCTCATTCTCTCTCTGAAAGAAGGGTGATACGTGTATCAGTGTAGTATCATCTCTACAATGCTGGAACTTTCAACCCTGAAAACTAAACAAACAAGTAAACAAACAACCCAACAAACACCCCAACAAACAAAAAATCTGCAACATTTCGGGGGAGGGGTGCAACTTGCCCCAAATTTTCCCGCTTGATACACTACTAGAAGCTACATTTAAAGATGCCAAATTGTCTTCATAAGAAAGTCCACATCTTTGGCCCTACACTGAACACAAAAGTGAAAGAAATTCGCGGTCGATTGAGAAAATTCTCACGATCAATCCATTAGATGGTATGATTGCAAATGTGATTCTAGCAGATAAAATGTACATGTATTCGGATGACTTTGCAGAGGTATAAAACCTTCGGTATACCGATGCCCAAGCAACAGACATCCGGCTTACCATCAAGCTAGATGGAGAAAATGGTTTGATGCTTGTCAATGATGAAAGCGTTGCATGGATGGAAATATTCTCTATCATGTGGGTATGTTTCAAGTCTACGGGAACTCAACAGTATGCAAACTGTTCTTCAGTATTCTCTGAGGAAAGTGCACCGTGCCTTCAACTGACTGTGCACATTGCATGTAAGTCAAGACTGGTGAAACATCTACATACGACATTCCAGAACTTGCATAAAATAAAACTCTGTTGTTGAAAGTAAGATGAACGCGTAACAGAACAAGGAAACTCGCATGCCTGTCAAGAGACTACTCCCTCGTTAAGAGACTGACCAATAAGAAATGGCAGACCATAGTCAACAACCTGATATTTCAGCGAACAATCACAGTCGACTGAAAAAATTAAAGAGGTTCAAATTGCAGGTATCCATGCTTCATCTGTATACTTCCGGACTTTCTCCTCAGTTACGGACAGGTCCTGTATAAATTCTTTGCATACTAAACACGCTACTTTAAATATCCATCCCCCCCAAAGAGGTGATTGGTACACAGACCGAAAGCTACTCTTTAGTTTTGGTAGCAAGACACAAGTTAATCTGTGGTGTAGTAATGCAAGGCAAATCAACAATAGAACAGACAAGACAACTCTGCTGGATCCACCCACAATGTACCACTGCAGCATGTGACTAAATATCAGCAGACACTGCTGCTGTAGAAGAGAGGGAAAGTGATAGACTGGTGCTTCGATCTGAAAGCACTGAATGGACAACCTCTTGACACGGATGCTAGATTTCAGAAGAGCTCATCAACTGTTCGTCTTGGAAAAGCCCAGAAAAATGCAAGGAAATATGTGTCAGTTTGTTTTCAAAGTCAAGTGAGGAGACTGAACTTAAGCCTTGATAACAGACAAGTCCTTGATGAAAAAATCATGTATAAATTCTACGGGAACCCTTCGGTGCTTGAACATGCACATGTATGTATACTGAATTCGCACATAATCCTACATGTACATGCCAGTACATCAGGAACAAAATGTCAAGTACTGGGATCCTGCACCTAAAGGACAATTAAAATTCCATGCAACTTCTTGGTCTATTCAGACTTTTAAAGTTGCGAATAAAATCACTTTTACGCACTTATTTCTGACAATAGAAATCACACACAGTGTTTGAAAATGACTTGTCCATGACATCGTCATTTTTATAAAATTCCATGACTTTTCAAGGCCTAAAAATGAAAACAAATTTCCATGACTTTTCCAGGCAGTGGGAACCCCTGCTAATATGAACTTTGCCAAGAAATTAAAAAAAAAAAAAACAAAAAAAACTGCAAAACACAACAAAATAAAAAAAGCCACTAATGACCAATAGGGTACCTGTACAGATGGTCTTTACAGAAGCAAGTACCTTAAACTTTTATCTTCAAAACGTACCTGGGTAATTCCAGAAATTAGGGGTCCAGAAGTGTGATATTTTCATGTTCCTGTTACATCTGACTGTTGTTATTTGACATGGAGATATCACCCAACTTGATTTCAAATGATTACCATTTGTTTGGCAGGTAATTTGCATTAATTCATCTCTCTTGGAAAGTACAAAATGTGTTCTGAACTATGTCACATGTGACAGGGACACAAAAGAAAATGGACCCCTAATTTCTGAAACGTCTCATCCGCAAAATAAAAAAAGAAAGATGGAGCATGGAAGTCTGTGACATGTCAGTGCATCTTGGGGCACAAGCTGAATTGCTTTTACAGAAGCACAGCAAAGGCAGACGACAGACAAATCCTAGGCGTAATGATTTCAGCATCTCTGGCTGGGAAAACAAACCTGTGCAGCATTTTCTCTTTTGACGCTTCCGGCGGATTTCATATACCAGCAGAATCCTAAGACGGAGGCTTCACTTGTCTCTATGCACCAAACCACTCCCACGAGATACCTCATAAATCGTCGAGTGGTTCTGCATTCAGAACGTTACAATAGGGAAAAAGATAATTCCCAGAAATACATGTATTTGAGCCTCAGTATGCAAACTTCTTTAAGAAGAAGCTAAAACAGATGACAAGAGCACCTGAAAGAGATACTGAAATGATAGAAGTTGCTCAGGTGAGATTTGAACGGAGGGTTCCCAATTCCTAAAACAAATGTCTGAATAACATGTCCATCACTAAGCTTGCCAGAAAGAAATGACCATGAGAGAGGTTTCTGTATGAACTACCTTTCCACTACAAGTACAATGTCCATGTCTTTAGGATGCTGAGGAAAGTGAATCCTCCCAGGAAATCAGAACTGCCCAAGACTGTATTCTGCTGCTAAGCAGATTTTCAGTTTAGAACCAGTTGCAAACAATAACAAATTACACTTAAGCTGGGATCCTAACTCTAGTTAGCCACTAAGTTTCCGTCTCACGAAATCTGTCTTCGGCCTGGGTACACGTACTTCATGGCAGTCTCTTGACTGTGAAATCCTTTGAAAAGTCTAAACAAAAGGCCACTTTATTCTTAAGGCAAGCACAAATGAAGGTATGGATACTAAGCATACATTCATGTAGTGAAACTCCCATGAAATGTACAAGCTCAACTTTGGCAAATTTGCAGCATGCATATTAGACCTGACATCACAATTTTGCATTTGTGTTTGCTTTTGTGTAATGTATGGACAGGCCTTAACCAATAGCATCTGACCAGTGCAGGGCCCTGGATCCATGTTGATGATACTGCTGACATTTTTTTCAAATGTACCGCTTGACTGGCTCCATTCACTAGTTTAAAGAAGAAACCAAGATATACATAGAATATATAACAACTATTCCATCCAAACTACAAATGCCAATTCCTGAATCAATTTAAATATTGTATTGAGTATATTCACCGTTAGTATGTGCAGTTACTGCATGCTCTGTAATGTGATAGGTTATAACAGTACGAGTGTGCACACATGTGATAGGTTATAACAGTACGAGTGTGCACACA
The DNA here is from genome assembly GCF_001949145.1 of Acanthaster planci. The sequence goes on from NW_019091460.1 coordinate 469,589, forward strand.
TGTGATACGTTATAACAGTACGAGTGTGCACACATGTGATAGGTTATAACAGTACGAGTGTGCACACACGTGATAGGTTATAACAGTACGAGTGTGCACACGTGTGATAGGTTATAACAGTACGAGTGTGCACACATGTGATAGGTTATAACAGTACGAGTGTGCACACATCAAGGACATCCAACCTTTATGAAAATGACACACTTGTGCAAACCTACATGTGTGTGATGAAAATGCAATGATACGCAAACTATGAAACACAGAAAGTATATATTTGTGATTATATAAAATCCTGAACAAAAGCGTTCACACTTGAGTGCTTTTCCAGTGTGCACAGTTCAATTATAAGAACATGTTTGAACATGAATACTTCATGGAAAAGAAATACTAATCCTGACTGACCAAAAAATTGAAGAGCAATACAAACCGAACAAGCTGAGGTATGTGTCATCATTTCGGAAAATTTAAGTTCCTCTTTTTATAAGCACTAACAAATCAGACAAGATGGTTTATGAAAGTGGTGTCGAGTTTTGAAAGACAACAATATTAAATGTAATGTTATTTTACCAATCCACTAATTAAATTATCAACACACGATGAAGAACAAAATCTAGTCAAGGAAGTTTACCGTCAATGGGTTCACATCTACACGCTTTGAGAGGACAGAAAATAATGGAGAAAAATCAGCAGATAAACAGTGACTACAACCCTTGATTACCTGGCCACCGTTATCAGTTGAGATATTTCGGATAAAACCCCCCGCCTGCTTGATGTACCACAAGTGAAACAGCACTGACAGTTCCGAGGGCTCCGCGCATACAATAAGTTGACAAGTTGTCGCAATGAAATGGCGTGAACTTCTGTGTTTGTTAGTTGCGAGAAGAAAAAGTTGACAGCAAAAAATGAAAAATGAAACAAAACAAAGCAAAACAGGGCAACACCAATTTTAAGATTACACTAACCAATTAGAAAGCCTGAAACAATGCGGAAGCTGATGTACACTGTACACAAAAACTGGACATAAAGGGGGGGTGAAGGAACAGGATAAAACATGACATGCTTTCACTAGGCCTACTCAGTGCTCTCAGACAGCTGCAATCAAAGTTCCTTCTGAAAGGTTCTGAATGTCATTACCATCAGGATGGGTAAAAGATGGCTGTGAAAGTGACAATGGTGTAATATGCATGAACAAGAATATTGATTGTAGTCTTGATACTAATGACACATATGAGTAGAATGATTGCGGTTACACCATGGATCAATCTCTTTCTTGAGTATGTGTGGTTCTGAGAAGAACCAGGGAATAACTAATGCCTCATGCTGCACATGTAACGGTACAGGTGCAGTGTACGATAATCCAAATTGAATTAAAAATCTTTTTAGATGAAATTCTTCGTTACTTGAAAAACAAATAAATGTGGGAGTATTTCAAGAACCAATCCATCACCAGGGAAAGTGCACATTGCTGCGTAGCTACCACTACGTACATGCAAGCAGAACAGGGCAGTATCAGCAAATACATTGTTTCTAATATACACTACAAAAATGAGGACTACATGAATGTCACAAAGCCATCAAAATAACGAAATACAGGTCTGGTACCTGGCCCCCATTTTCCCGGTTAAAGTTCCGGCAGAACCTTCCTGCCTGCCGGATGTACCAGAGGAAAAACAAGACGGAGAGCTCTTGGGGGCAACTGCAGACTGTCAGACGACAGAACACGTCCATGAAGCGACGGACTACTCTAAATTATACAATGATTATATATCACCATGAGTTAGGGCACCACATGAGAAGACAGCCATCTTGGTCTGGTACCCAAAATCTAAGCAGAGTCTCAGTAGGCAAGATAAAAATTGGAATAGACTGGAGTACCTCTTCACAGAGATATGAAAGGGCTGCGTAGCGCCATGATCAGAACATGGATAAAAATATATACAGTCAGTGCTCTTAATTTATCTCATTGCCAAGGTTTCAGTAACCGAAGTTATCCGATGTACAGCATAAGGAACTGGAGCAGCCCTTCATCTTCGAATTCGAAACGCAGCATCCAGGAGGAATGAACGTGGATTTTTATGTGTTCATTCAGAACTGAATCTGCTTGCCCTGACGAAGGTAGACAATGACCAAAAACTCTGCAATAAGCTAAATTAAGAGCACTGACTGACACAGTCCCGAGCGGCATTCCTAAGATCAAGATGAACATAACTCCCACTTCTCTTGTAAAACAAATGCACACAACCATTGGAAAATTTTCTGAGGGTTACATGTACATCTTAAAACAAGGTACATAAGAAAAACAGCTGAAATAAACTTCCATTAATTCAACAATATACAAAACAACCCATAAAGTATTAATCAAAGGGTGTTTTATAGTTCTCTTAATAACTTGAAAGATTTTCCTGGGCATTTTCTGTTTGTCAAGTGTACTTTGTGTCAGGAAAATGTGGATATACATTGATATTATATTTTCTTTTTTATTGACTACAAATACCTTTCAATGAAAAGTAGATGGACTAGGATTGTTTTTAGTGAATTCCTATTGAAAAAACCCTGCAAAACACTTGAAACTGCCCAAAATGACACAAACAAACCAAAGGTGTTAGATTCTGAGTTTAAAATAATAATAATAACACATTTCTTGTATGGCGCATCACATTGCACATCTCGATGCGCTTCACAGTAATATTATGAAATAAAGCAATTAATGAAACAGGTGAGTTTTAAGTAGTGCCTTAAATTAGTTTTCATTTTTGACAGTTCTGATATGGTATGGGAGAGAGTTCCACAGCGATGGTGATGCATACTTGAATGAACGATATCCATAAGTCTTAGTGCCAGGTGTGAGTGACAGGTGTACTGAGCAGCAATGTTGAACTAGAACGGAGGGTGCGTTGTGGCTCGTATATTTGAATAAGTTCACGGAGGTATGCTGGTGCTTAACCATGGATGCATTTGTGAGTGAGGAATAGAATCTTGAAAACGATTCGCTCATTGACAGGTAGCCAGTGAAGGCTGCGAAGAATAGGAGTTATATGTTGCCTAGATGATGAACGGGTAACAAGTCTGGCGGCTGAATTCTGAATGCGCTGAAGTTTCGAGGTTTGAGAATCAGGGATACAGTGTAGTAGACTGTCGAAGAAATCAAGGCGGCAGGAGATAAAAGCATGGACAAGCTTTTCCGTCGTTTGTTTGTCAAGGAAATTTCGAATTTGTCCAATCTTGTGGAGAGCTAGATAAGAAGAGTGGCATATGTTGTTGCCCTAGTTTTGCATTCGAAGGTTTGACGTGATGAGGGTTCCAAGGTCACGGGCGCAGGTGACAGGTCTGATGCAGCAGTCAGAGATGCGAAGACTTTCAATTGGAGTATGGTGCTTAAACTGAGAGGTGATATGGATGACTTCAGTTTTGTCGCTATTCAATTTGAGTTTATTGGCAGTGGACCAAGATTGTATGTGTGAGAGGCATGACTCTAGTTACTGAATGATGTAAAACTACATGTAGTGGAACGATATACCACTATTGTTCATGTCCCAATTTTAAACAGATGCTTGACAAATGACATCACTACCTACAGATGAGCATCTACAGGTATGCATAATGCCTGCAGGTGCAGCACCTACAGGTATACCGTAGCACCTACAGGTATACCGTAGCACCTACACGTGTGCTTAGCACCTACCGGTGAGGGGGCCTATAACACCTACATGTGTGCTTAGCACCTACCGGTGTGGCACCTACAGTGTATAGCATCCACATGTGCAGTGCTTGCAGGTACAGCACTTACATATGCAGCACCTACATAGCATCTACCGGTACAGGCGTGGCACCTACATGTACAGCACCATCTTGGGAGACCACCGACTGCCTTTGCTACCACTCACAATTTACGTCGCAAAAGAAGAATTCAGATAAGGACACACCACACATGAGCCTGGATGTTGATGTGATGATGTAGTGATTAGTAGTTATGATAGGATCTACACCATTTGTCTGAAGTGTGTACATGTAAGTTACTTACTCTGTCCAGCAATTTTTGTCAATCCATTCCTTCATGGTCATGCTGTCTAACTCTTCAGCATTGGGTGCATCCCAAGGTGCATCCACTGGTATCTGTCCAACCAACAAAGAGATTGGTTCGAGTACTCGCAATAAATTGTGCTGACAATGGAATCCACTTCTGGTATCTACATGAACACATTTTACAGATAAATATACAGTATCTGTCTGGATTGAAAATGCAGAGCATCTTGTTAATATTCCCATCCACTACATGGACCTCACTTGCATTCTACATCCTCCCCATTCACAACCTTGAAATGTGCATCCACAGTTCCTGCCTCATTGTTATCCACAATCCCATTCTCAAGTACAGCATTGTCCACAACTAACTCAATTCTCATCCACACCTTATCCACAGTCTAATTCTAATCCACAACGTTTTCCATAATCAACTTCTCATCCACATCTTTCTCTGCACCCGGGGGCCCCATCCATTATCACTTTTCCATGAGAGACCACATGTGTACCTGAGCCTGTACATCTACATGTACACTCCCATCAACAAACTAATCCACAACTTTCCCCCAGCATCCACCTTCCCAAACCACACCCACAAAACAACCCTCCACGAACACTGAATCAACATCAGCTTACCATGTCTCCGAGCCGATCAACCTCTCTGATGGCATGATTCAAATCAAGATTGATGAAAGGATTCCAGAACGTGGGCCAAGTTCCCCTGAATGGGTAGCCCTTTTGCTGTTGGCAAACAAAAAAAAGTTAACATAATTCCTACAAAAGTTACGCGTTGATAGCATCTCCATGGCATCTCAGAGGCTATTTTTGTTATCTTATTTAGGTACAAAAGGTTTCCTTGTGCCTATCCCAGTGATACAAAGATTTTGCTCTCTAAGGACGCGTTAATGCATCTTTAACCTTTATTCACTGGGAAACGCACAGTTAAACAAGTACAGTAGCTAATGACACACATGCCAGCCGCTTCACGAACAGAACTTTTCAGAATGGAAAAATCACTAAAGCATGACTGCTGTGTCCACACCGGAAGACTACCAGTTCAGCTCGTGTCAATGTACATATGTACCGATACATAAAGTTATATTTGGTAACCTTGAATTTAATGCAGTGTTGTATTCGAGTCTATCAGAGATTCTTTCACTAGTCTCTTCACAAGGCCAGTCACTAGTCCCTTCACAAGGCCAGTCACTAGTCCCTTCACAAGGCCAGTCACTAGTCTCTA
>NW_019091460.1:475171-536068 GCF_001949145.1 Acanthaster planci
CTAGTCCCTAAACAAGTCCAGTCAATTCACAAGACCAGTCATTAGTCCCTTCACAAGGCCAGTCATGAGTAACAGGGTGAACAAAATTATTGCCAAAGAATACCTTGAAAAATGATTTGTGATGGACTCTTGATGGACTCAAATATACCGGTAACACCGATTTAATAAAGTATTTGCTCTCTCCATACCTGAAGCTTCTAAATCCAGAAGCCAATTAATTTTAACACTGTCATATTATTCTTAGTTAAAATCATTAATACACACATCTGCTCTTTGCAGTTGGCAGTTTTTCTTTTGTCCTTTCCTTGATATTTTGTCAGCCTTATGCTGCTATTTTGTAGTGAAAAAAAAGAACTAAAAAAAAATTCTGTCTAACACACTCAAATCTAACCAGCCTAAATTATCCAAACTTCACGTAAAATTTGCCACACCTCAGGGGGTAAATGTTACATGTAACTATGGTAAAGTTTGCGCGCTTGTTGGTAATTTACAATGCCAGAGTACTTTTGAGAAAGTATGCACTGTTAAATCTTCCCAACCTGTCTGTTCATTGCAGGCCCCTGGATCTTTCCTCACACAACTAAAATTTATGACCATGTTGACCTAGCCATGGCCTTCCTTCATAGTTCCCTGATAAACAGCTTTATGCCATTATTGGCTGGCTACCCCACAGGTCCCAAGTTGAAAGTAGACAGCTGGGGGAGATGTATGGGATTGGTGTACAGTAAACAGGATTATCTCAGGGGCAGCTTCTGTTCAAAGGTTCTGTTCAATTCAAACATACTGTACTGTACATGTACTGCACCAGCATATGGATACATGTTAATGCACACTAGAAAAAGATTCATGCCCACTAAGGAAAGGGTCTTTACATTTTGTAACCACAAATTGTTTGGTTCTAACGATAGCTAACAGAAATGTGATTGAGTACCATCTAACATAAGCTTCTGGGCCTTAACACCTGGGGGGGATATGAACCCAGGACTTTCTGCCTATTGCTCCAGACTCCTCAACCACTTGTCTGAGTCAAGACTCAAGTTTGATTTCAGTGGGTACTTTAGCCCAATGCATTCAAGTACCAGCAGAATGACTCTGGGCTGTTGGGGCTAATAGATTCTTCATATAATTACTACTTACATTGTCAACCCAGATGAGTCGTTCATCTTCTTTGATCCTGTAGTTGTCCACTCCAAGTTCTTTGGCCAGTCTCAGAAGACGGTTCTGGGTTGGGCCAACATAGGAACCACCCAAGTCCACATAGCCAACACTGGGATCCTTTTGGCAGCAAAAAAAATGATAAAAGTTTGGTTTGAATGCACTAAAGAATTCCCTAATCCATAGGCTATCTTTGATCTTGGAAGGATCCACCTTTTTTTATTCTGCTAAAGTTTGTAACCTGCAACTATTTGTGCAGGGATAAACTCTAACAAGGAGGCCTGGTTGATTTGCTTGGGATGCTATCTTCCCAGAGTTTTCATCATGAGTGAAGAAGACATGAGTGCCAACTTGAAAGATAAGGATTTCAGGGATGTTGAGACTTAGACAAAACATTACTAAAATGTATCCTTTTTTGGCAGCACACAGATCACCTAAAAGTAGCAATGGCATTATTCATAGAGAGGTACATGAATTTGCTGATAACATTAAATTGATTCATTTGTTCTCATGAAAATATGAAAATATGTGCATGTATTATATACCATATTATATTTTAGAGACCAGCAGAAGACAGTATTCTGAAGAAACTACAGATATCAAACATATCAATCCACAGATGTAACCAGTGGTGCTTAAACCTGGAGACTCACAAGATTCAATGTTTTTACGCGAACTGCATCTGACCTTTTTGGGTTTAATCAAATAACTGATCTGAGGTACTCCTTTCACCCCTTTCCCCATTCTGGCTCAAACACCACACAGTAGTGAGCCATCTTCCTTCTGCAACATCACTTGGTGGATCAGTGCAGAGAGATAATTGGCTTGACCTATAAAACCCCTACAAAGTACAAATGCCCAGTGGGGAACAAGTGGACCAGGCTTCTGAACCAGATACCCTGGGGAGGGTGTGAAGTGACTACCCCCCATCCCCAGCTGTCATCATAATATGTAAAGTGGCAAGGGGTGGCTAGCTCTTGTGACCAGGAAAAACAGGCACTGTTTGAGTAGAGGGTCCATGCTTCAAGTCACCTCACCTCTGCTCAGGGCAGACTACTTGTACATGTACATGTAATCTAACACCTACCAGGTATTGCAAACAAAACAATTTTCAGAAAGTCAGATTTCTACAAGCGTAAATCCCCTACAGTCAGCTCATTCATAGCTCCATGGTTCATTAGACAGAATCTTGTTGTTTGGTTGGACATGGTTAGAACAAGAGCATTAATAACTGATTGCCAATGAGCAGCCTTCAGTGTTTTCAAGTTCAAGGACAATCAGCAGAAGATTGTGAAGTAACCAGTCTCATCAACAGTATGCAGTTCCCCTATACAATCATGACACCGGCTCTCAGGGTTTAATATTTTTAAAACAAATATGCTTTATATTTTATTCATTCATAAAAAGGAAGCTGAAGGGTAGACCTGGATATTGCATTATTTGTACATGCTCTGAAGAAAATTGAAAGAAAAATTTGACTTGCAAAATAGTCAAATCAATAGCAAACTTACATGTGTATAAAATAAATTCAAAACATTTCAACTTCATACACAAGTCCTGCACAGAAACTGAATTAGCAATCATCCATGACAAGTCCATTTGCCTCAATTATAATGTACATAGGAAACCATTTAATTTTTACAACTACATGTGCATTGTAAATTGTATTTACAATGCATTCTGTACAATGGACATTGAATTTGCCATCAACAAAGAAAGGCCAGAGCACACACTAACCCTTCCATCAGCTGCTTTCAACTCTTGACAATGGCAATGCAGTTATTTTTGATATTGATTTCCATTGACCAGACCCATTTCCCCGCTCAATTTTGCCTAGGGCGTAGACAGTAGGCCAGTGAACAAGGTGAACAGGCTGACCTGCTAGAGAGGTTACATCAACATTCCGAGGTACACGAACCAGTAATTGAACGGCATGTCTGTTATGAAATTCAGGACTGATTCCCAATTGGCTGAGATTCCATGCAAAACTGCTGTGAGGAATTCAGGTCAACGGTTTGAGGGCTAGAACTCAAAACTTGCTCATAGTTTTTATCTACAGTGAACGTAAATTTAAAATTTTACATATCCATTATTGCTAGAGCTGTCAATGTTCATTCTTCTGATTTGCTGCAATTCCAAACAATTAACAAGACCAAAAAGCACAAAACAAGAAAAAAACAACACTTGTGGTGATCTAGACGAGTCTTAATTACGACATCTTGTAGGCATAAATTTTAAGTGGCCAACGCAATTTAATTGTAAATTATGACTGTAAAGTACATGTAATGTCTGCTAACCCTGAACATACATGTAACATGTACATGTACATGCATCTGCACTGTACATGTATGTATACATGCATTCATGTACATGTACCATACTGCATGTGTGGCATGGACATGTACATGTACTGTACATCATTCAGGAAGGCTACCTGTGATTTTATGCAACATCAATTACCTAATGCTGAACCCTTTCCAGTTCACTGCCAATGATTATTCCACAGTTTAAGATCCCTACTGGAAATGAAGGTTAAGAACAATTAAAATTTATAGATCTCTACAGAATTTATGGCAGCCTGGGGCATAAGGTCAATGAAGTATACTGCTACAATATACCCATCATAACACCTGCTAAGGACAACTTAGGTCTGCCGTGTCATGCCTGATACGATAAAATATTCAGGGCAAGTACATTAACATACATGTACATCCCCAGTAACCCTTAAGTATCTACAATGCTCCTTCCCAGCTCTCTTCATGTCTTTGAAGTATGTGGTATGCAATCAGGTAATGTAAATATGTAAAGAATGGATCAACCTTCCAGCAGAGACATGCAGCTGTTTTCCAGACAGACAGCTAGACAGACGGACAGACCATACAGTGTGATGAACACCTACTGTGAATGTAAATGGCTAATGTGTGGTCTTCTGTTTGTTCAAGTTATTTCTTGATTTTTTTGTCTGAGTGGAGTGGCACTAGGGCTCACTCTGCAACATTGCATAATGAACAAACACTGGCTAGTGACTACTGACAAAAACAGCACTGAATACACATATGGCAGGTTTGTGACTTATTGCTATGCTGAACTTTTCCAGGTACCATCTGCTGTACCTGTAGCCATTTTATAATTAGGAGATGGATTACATGTCCAAGGAAAAGTTAGTGGGCCTAATGGCAAATTTCGACATTACAAATGCGCAGGTACCCTATCAGGAAGTTTCTTACCATTCAAGCATGACAAACACTTCCACTTGGAATCTATAAATTTTAATGCATCATACAAACTATATACTGCTGAACAAAGTCCATTATAAACATAACGGTATGCATCTGAAAGTATGCACTGTCTTTGTTGTCACCTGAAGGCAGTGTGTCTATGTGGAAGCTGCTTCAACTTCTTGCTCTTCCTGTTTTAGGAATAAGAACTGTCCGCATCTTCCAAAATCATCCAACGTACCACCAGAACAATTTGATCACAAACCATCTTGAAATGTCTGCTAAAGTCTGACAATGCGCAATAATATGATTAAAACTTATTTTGCATTCTATTCCTCGACCTGACCACCATGCCACATGTTTAAAAAGAGAGACTTCCTTCAATTTGGAGAGCTAGGCTTTGGTAGGTTTCTATGCCATGCATCAAAGCTTCCATTGTACATGTACGTAAAGATGTATACAGATTATGCTCAGATGAACAAGATACTTACCACCTGGGTCAAAGTTCGTCCTCCTAGCCTGTCTCGTGCCTCAACAACCAAGACCTCTAAACCTTCATCATGTAGCAGTTTGGCTGCTGACATTCCTAAACAAACCAAAAAGTAGATGTTATGAGCTAAGGGGATCGAATACATGTATCCTAGCAACATAGAGAGCCTGAAAATTGGCAGGAATAAATCTACTACTTCCAGAGCTGTACAGATTATAGAAAACTTATAGACAGCCATGGACAAACTCCCACAAACACATCTTGGCTGTCTTGATTGCACAAACTTAATCCATCCAACTAGAAGCTGAGCTATGATTGGTCACTGGAATGGAAACAAATTGGGCCAATCACAGTGTCGCTTTCATCTTTAGGTGACAGGAAAACAAAAGGAAAAGATAGGAGCTTTGTTGCGATTGGTCAAGCTATCACACAGCTGACAGTAACATGTATTGAGAGTACATGCCGTTGATTTTCTGTGGTATGGATGGGCAAAATGCTCAAGAATTTCACCATTTTTAATGAGGATATAAGGCGAATAAATTAAACCTCCCCATCTGACATCTAACTTTACCGAGAAGGCATGTATGAAATTTGGTTGCACAAATAGCTCATGGAAGAGTAAGTTGGCACAATCAAAACAGCCAAAATGTGTTTATGGGAGTTGGTACATAGCTATCTTTTTACAGCCAAGCTTTGTATGAACCTTACAGAAATCTGGAAGTATCCATCTACCATGCACTTGCCATCAAATGATACAAATTCAACCTCATTTATCTAAGTTAAGGCAAGTCCATGATTTAGTTTGTGAAAAACTTAAAAACTGTCAGCAAAAATTTACTTTAAGTAATTATTAAAAATTACTGGTGCTAATAAAACTCAAGAATTGCGGCAGCAAGATAGAAAACTTTTCCAAAGGTAACAACTAACAACAGGTTAAGTGGTGGTTGGCATGGCATTAAAAAGGTGGGCCCCTCCACAATCCACCGCAACGGGCTTCTACAGCTACGGCTAGGTCTATTGTCTGCCCGTCTCCACGCATTTCAAATGGACCGAAGACCTAGACCTAGCTCTAGACAAGAGATTCGGATGCAGCCTTAGCCTATGATTTACGCTATGAGCAGGTTGTGCCTTGGCTTGGCAACATGACTGAGAATTCAATCATACACACCTCATTTTAAAATAAATTACCAAATTATGAACTCCTTGAGGAAGCAGAATTGCGCTCTTCTCTACTGAGCACTAAAACACGTGAGGCTAGTAGACTGAATGCAAACAGTATGCATGGCAAACAAAATTAAATGATTACAAAACTATAGAAGTAAGCCTAGCAAACCTCCTCGACTCCTACCGATCCCTCACACCAAGGCATGTCAGGTCAGTACCCTAAACTAAACCCGTGAGAAAACACAACATTTCGACATAATTCTTCTTCACCTACCCGAGATGCCACCTCCGATAATAATCACATCTTTCTTGCTGCTCGTCATGGTGAAAAATCGCTACTCTTCCCGACGCAAATCTTCCCTCAAAGTGCACCTTCTCTCTCGCGGCCGCGGAGAATTCTTGCGGACTAACTTCCCACAAGCGCAGGCGATCGCCAACTGGACTAGCGCGCATCCGCACGTTTTTACCGACCTGGTTCCAGACCCCCCTCACGATCAAATGAGCACAGTTTATTCTCTGGAACCAGTCTATCCTATTCCATAACATCCAGGGACTTGCTCAAAAACCGCAAAATTAATTCTAATTTTAAAATCGGGAGGCGGGTCAGCATAAACAACCTAAATAAGTGGTTTCGCTTCACAGATTATCCATCAATAAAGCAAACTGTAATTAAGGCTAGACCATACTAAATCAATGTCTGTATTGTCGAATTTATTTGCATAGGCTTAATATGATGGCGTTTGAATTTTAATTATACTAGGTTGAAGCATGGGGCAACGCGGGCCGAAAGCGAGCTCTATAAAATTAATTGACCAGTTGCTTTTTAACCCTCATTCTCTGCGCAGTTTGCATCAGAAATTATCGATACTTTGTAGTTTCTGGAACCATACGCCCACTTTTCTATATGTATGGGGCTTTCGGATTCAAAGTACATAATCCAAGTGCTTTATCAACAAGATATCAGACACAATTGTTTAAAAAAAGTCGCTTGGGAATACATGTACATGTATATAATGTCACGTGTTGCTATTTGCGTAAGCATCTCGTCTACGAGGCCACACGACCTTCGATCTACTGATAACAAAGTCACGCTACCTTTTTCATTGGTTTTATTAACATTTAAGAAAAAAGATCACAATTTTGAAACAAGGCATCAGTATTTGGTAATTGCAAAATCCAAATGTACTTCATTTAAGTTTATCACAAACGCATTACTTTTAATTACATCAAACCCAACTACCATATGCAAGAAAAACTGCCTTCATTTCATAAATGACAGACTTTACAAGCAATTACTTCATTTTTCTGTACTCAAGTTCTTACAAATGTGTTTAATAAATATATCTGGGAAAACATGTAAATCTAACTTTTGCACTTGTCAAGAAATTTCATTTAAATTCAAGCATAAAGGTTTAAAATACAATATTTCCATAGAGAATATACATTTTCCTCAATAAATAACAATTATGCTCATTAGATACATAAGAATTTGCAGACAGCTGTGAAAATCCGTCACTTTGGTTTTCCCTGGGTAAATCAAACAGCGCCCTCTTGTGTTTCACACTGCATCCATGAAGGCAAGCCTTACTCATCAGAATCACTGCAACTACTCTCTGAAAGTCGGGGCCCTCCATGTCCTTGACCACCCAAACCCTTCAAACTACTGGCCTTTCCTTTTCCTTTCAGCCCAGCATGACCTTTTCCCTTCCCCCGTTGCCCTTTCACCCCTTGACCCCTGCCTTTTTTAACCTGACCACTTCTGAACAGAGACAGTTTATTCCTTATTTCTGTTGGTTCTGCAACTCTGGACAGAGGGTCACTTATCTCTACAGAAAGCTTTGAATTTTCTTCATGCTTCTCTGTCTGCGAATGACTGGCAAATGTTTCATCACCGGCTCCATTTCTACATAGATTTGTCGCCATTCCTGGAATAACACCCTCCGTTTTACGAGTCATGGCTTCCTCTATTTCAAGAAATTCTGTGAGAGGGGATTGTATATCTTCATCATAATTGGCCTTCCTTCCACTAGTTCTGTGACTTCTACGTAGGCTGGGGGAGGAAGACTCCATAGAATCACTCTGCAATTTTATTTTCTTTGATGTGATGTACTCTTCACTTGAATCAGGGTCCTCATCAGAATCTGTACTTTTATTCATTGTGTCATCCTTGTCAACTCCACCCTCAGACGTTTCTATAGAAACTGCCTCATTCTTGACAGTTCCAAAGTCTTGATTGTGTTTCTTTTGTCCAGTTTTCCTCTTTGTTGCCTCCTTCTTGCTCCTCCTATAACTCTGTCCTTGCCTCCTTCCTTTCTTCTTTTCTTCCTCATTTTGTTCAGCTGCTTGTGGATTGTGGAGATGTCTCAAGACCCGTTTCAGACGCTTGCTGGTAACCTTACGAGGCTCTCCTCCCTCAGATGGAAAGAAAGCGGTGATTTTACTCTGGGTCTGAAATTTTGGGAAGAAAAGAAGTTTTAAGTATCAACTACGACCAGACAAACAGGTAGCAGGACAGAAAAGTTGGATTGTTCCGAGGTTAGAATTTTCTGACAGTTACAGGGTAGCCTGGCCAATGTGACATACAGTGACACAGTGTCAAAGATTAATTGCAGCATAGTGACACCTGTCTGTTCAGATGAATTGGGAGGCCAGGTTGGATAAATGCTCAGGAGAATAACAGTTTCAGGTAAACTACTAGACAAGTAAAACAAGTGGCACGTTTTAAGACACTCACCCCTTTCTCGTTCAGTTTCTTCATTACTGGGAGAAGAATCTCATCCGTCTTGGTTCTAGTCCAGCCAAGCTTATCCTTAGCAAAAGTTACCCTTAAGTTAAGCAAAACAGAGGAAAACTCTATGGGAAAAGTTTTGGAAATTGATAAGCTAATCCCCCCAGCAGTAAAAACTTGAGAAATTCCTGGTTTGGCCCAGGTTCGATACCCATCTATGCCATCATGTTCTGATTATCATTATCTTCAAGATTTTTTAAAAGTTCTTTGAAGTTGATCTTTGACTTAAAAAAAAGGGGATAACTCTGTGATATTGCCGATGTTGCCTGCCCAATCCGCCCTGAGCAGAACCACCAACTCGTCAGTTGTGAAGAGCCATGTTGGTCGGGAATGTTCATTTTATTGGTAGCGATGTGACTGCAACGCTTACATTTCACAGTCATTTGTGAATCAGTGATGCGCATTACTACCAAAGGAGCCTCCACCGCTAGGAAAATTGCACCCTCTCTGGGTCCAGCTCAGGCCCCATTCCAACTTGAAATGTCTTTTTTCTTATCAAAAGGATATTCCCTGAGAAGACCAAGATCTGGAGACTGCCAACTGAATTCCTCCATGGATTCATCCACGATGGGGGACAAGTATGCATCAAATACCTGCTGACAGGGGAATGACTGTGGTAAGGCCAACTTTCGCAGCTTGCCTTTAAGCTGGGACTCTGCAGGAGGCATCAACTGCTCATGGGCGACATCCCACCAGCATCTGTCAATATTTCAAAGAGACGACCTAGCCATCAACTTTTCTGGTATATCACCCCTCAGTTCCATGCATTTTGCACACAGGGTACAGATCAAACATGGACAGAAGATTCTACAAGGGCTGTGTGATTCTACACAACTTGTATACCTGTCTTCACAGCCTGCATATTCTATGTGTCCAATCTGCATGAGGATTATCGAGACTTGGAAGAATACAGATGTGAACAACTTGTTTCCGATATAAAGTATTTAAGTTTCCCCTTGGGCAATCAGGCGGGCCATTTCTTAGCCATTACATTTAAACTGGTACACTTATACCTAGGTACCTTAAATATCTTTTGATAACTTCCTGTATTGGAAATAAAACAATTTAACCAATAATGTCTCACTTGAGAGCTTTGAGCAAGTCCATTCCTTGGCCAGGGAACTGAGTCAAAACCTCCATGGCAGTCACCCAACCAATTCCCTTGATTCCGTCGGTGTAGTCACTGCCAAGGAGCATAGCAAGAACGATCAACTTATAACGATCCAAGACTGTGGAAATGGGAGAAGAAATGAACAGGAAATGTTACAAATGGTTAAGGTTTGAATGATGTATCATATGACATTACACAACATTACAAAGTTTAACAGTAAGATTTTTTGTGTTAAGATTGCTTTGAATGAAAATCAAGCCAGAGATAACTTTATGATAGCACTCGGCCACTGGTAATATTGCGTGTGATTTTGGAACTGAAAACAAACTGTTTAGACAATGCAATCTGCTGTTTAATACATTCCCGTTTGATTCAACGTTCCAACGCACCCATTTGTTTCTCCACATCACTGCTCTTGAAGCATTCCACATCTTTTCCCTTGGAGAAGAAATTCTTGTAGACAGTGCATCCTCCGAACAGCCAGACATCACTGTCATCGGTGATGGTGCCCTGTGTTTGCTCCGTCTGATCTAAGAAGGCACACTGTGCCTCAGCCTCTTGAGGGCTCTCAACGTACGGGATGCCAAACAGTTCCAGTAATTCCTGCAACCATTCAAAACAAACCCAAGTCAACTTTGGCAGTGACGGTATATCCACCTCTTCATTGTTTGGTTGTCAGACTATCTCGCATCTTCCCCAAAACACATTCTCATACATACATCAGTTTCGAGATGGATGTCACTGTTCCGTCAAACACTCCTCCTTATTTTCACTCAAAGGTCTCCTCCAAGACAGTTTCTAGTTCACCCTAAGCATTCATCGAAGTCTGTGATAGATGCTACTATATTGTCTTGTTTCTTCTCCCAAATCCCCATCTAAGGTTCTCTCAAGATGTTTATACCTTGCTCTCTGCATACATCAAGTCAGTGATGGATGCAGCTACTCGGTCTTGTTTGCCTCTCTCTGTCTGAAGCATCTGACGCTTAGCCTCCAGATTCTCCTGAAGCTGTGGCACATCATCCTTCACAAAAGCAGACACAAACACCATGTTAGAAGTATAACATTTCTGACAATGAAATATAATTTGAGCTAAAGAAACATGCAAAGGAAACCTGAATAGAAAAAAAAAGTCACGCAAATATCAAGATGTTACTAGCTGCAGTATCCTCTTGATGTTTGCTAGTTATGGATCTGGCAAATTCCTCAGGACTTTCTCCAAACCTCAACTTTGCCTGATCTGAACCTCCATCATCAGCCTCGAGTGTTTACTGTTATTACTTATGCCTCCTATCAAACAACTGGATGTTTTTATGGAAGTATTGAGCTGGAGGGTCTTGACTCAGTGAACAAATTCAAGAAACCGAGACTGAAGCCCCCAAAACTCAAGTTTTGATACTACCCAATTGGGTACAAGAGTCTACTCCAACAAAAGATGTTTACTAAATGTGAGATGAGAGTCTTGTGATTATTTACCACATTCATCTCTAGCCATTCCTGTCTGGCTTCCTCGCGAAGCCTCTCTATCTCATTATCCTCCTCCAGCATCTCTTCATCAACATCCTCTGTCTCGTCTCCCTCAATCTCTTCATCTTGATGAGTCCTCCTTCCATTGGTCGTCTCTAACACTACAGCATCGGATCTACATCAGATCATGAGATTTGAAGTTACCTACCAGGTACAAACTCTAGCATTGTAGTTAAGAGTGTGTCCAAAGTATTCCTCGAAGGCCAAGCCCAACAGGTACCCCACGACCCAGATGTGAGTCCAGAGTTGTAATGACTCAAGTCAATGACTCAACTCAAGTCACAATTTTTGGCAACTTGATTTGAGTCCCAATGGGTAAATGACTCAAGTCTCTGTGACCAAATGACTCAACTCGAGTCTCTGTGACCAAATGACTCAACTCGAGTCTGTGACCTAATGACTTGCCTCAAATCTTTCATGGACACTCGACTCGAGTACAAGTTTATAAGACTTGAGTTTGAAATAAATTAAAACGAAACTTTTAGTTGGCTAGATATCTGTCACCCTAATTTATTTTCAGTATGTCTAAAGGAAAATAAAAATACCCCAAAATGACTTACATGTTGTTGTGTTTTTATTGTATTTTGTTCAAAATTTGTGACCTCAAATTGACTCGATCTCGGTACTTGACTCGACTTGTCTACACTAGGTGACTTGACTCGACTTCTTGACCGAATGGTTCGACTAAAGTCACAATGTTAAAATGACTCAACTTGAATTGAGTCGCCAAATTTGGTGACTCGTTACAAAACTGTATAAGTCTAGACAAACCATTCAGATGCAGACTAAATTCAAAGAGCTCCACAACAGAAAGGCACAGCTTCGGCATAATCCAGAAACTTTCTGCCTCGAGTCTTAAAGGTAGACTAAATAGTAAAACTGATGAAATTGCAGCAAACAATACCTGGGTTCAGAAAACTCCCCTGTGTAGATATCTGGAGAGTGTCTTGGTGACAAGGTTAGATTTGATCTTTCACTCACATCAACAGATGGCACGGATGCATGGGCAGAAAATAGTTCCTCTTCAAGAGTTGGGTTCCGTAACTGATCAACTACTTCCACAAAGTCATCTAAGTGGATAAAGTACATGGAGAAACATAAAAAAGGAGGATCCTCAAATTAGGCACAATTTCACTTTTCACATTGACAAGAGTTATTACAGATATCATACTCAACTACCTACGCAAAGCTAAAAAAGAGAAAAAAGTGTCAGAAATAAGGAATGAACTTAATTTTGTGTCATGCATCAAATTAAATAGAAAAATACAGAGAAATTTATTCAGAAATAACCTACTAACCATCACTGGAAGATTCATCTTTTGTGTCCATCATTTTCTCATCCGCAACCTCAGTCTGCCTTTCATTCATTTTTGACACATCTGAGACTTCCTGTATCACCTGCCCACTTGGTGCTATGGCAACAAGCCTCTCTTTGGCTGCACCAATTGAAATGGCATTAGGAGTTGCTGGCTGCAGGGATTCTTTGCCAAGATCTTCAGTTCCCTCAACTACCTTGGGAGGCATCAACTCAATTAACAGCATCTGTTCCAATTCACTAGTTGCTTCATTTTGGGACTGTCTGTCGGATTTTATCCTAGAAGCCTCTGCTTCATCAACCAAGCCAGATTCTAAATGTTTCTGTTCTTGGAGATAAATGGATGTGGAATCTTTTTGACAATCATTATTTAAGACTGTCTTTTTGTCTTCTTCAGTTCTGTTCTCCAAAAAACCAGTTACATTTTTGACCAGTGAGTCTACTCGAAGAATTTTAACAAAACTGTCTGAACTTTGACCTTTGAGGTCTATTTCAACGACACCACCAGTGTTAGTTGATTCTTCTCCAGCTTTTACAAATTGTTGGCTCAACGAATCTGATTGCATTGAACTGTTTCTCTCCTTTGAGAAACTGTCGATGACGTAAGCAATTTCTGCTCCACCTTTGGAATCTACCTCTGGCTCATTATCATCAATGATGATGGCATCTGATTCCCAGGGCATCTCAGGTGAACTGTGACTTCTGATATCATCTGACCTTTGACCTTCCTGTTGAATTTCACTATCATGTGTGGAAAGTTGTAGCGAAACCTCCAAGTCTGCACCCTCAGCGGGTTCTTCACTTTGATCCTCGTCCATCTTTGTGGAATGCCGCTTGACCAGTAGGTAGTGTTGTAAATCCTGCGACATGATGCGACCTGCTTCCACTGCATGGGAGCTATCAGTGTCTACTTCCAACATGGACGCGATGGCCCCAGCATTACGTTCACTCATCTCTTTACGCAGGTCATCAATGCGTTTTGTCATCTTGCCTTTCTGTAGGAGTTTTTCCACTTGGTAATTCGAGAAATCGAAAGATTCCTGTGACAAAAGCAGTTGACAGGCATGAATGTCAGAAGTGTTTCAAATTTATGTGGACTGAAATGATCGTCTAAATGTTGATGAATACAGTACGTATTGCAGTCCTGACAAAAGCTATGTTTTTTGACATCAATGAAAATTTCCTAAACAAAACCTATACCGTAGCTCACAAGCTTTCAGCCATTCTCACTGATCCATGATGACTTCCATGTATTTTCCTCACCTTTGGAAGTTGGTCCATTGTCTTCCAGGAGTTTTTTTTCTTGTTCTCTTTCATTTCCATGATAAGCTCATGTTGCATCTCTGGAGGTAGGGCCTTGAAGTTTTCTGAGTCAATATCAATGTCATTTAGATTCTGGTAACGACTGAGATGGTCAGTTCTCGGATCAGGCTCGTCATCGGAATCGGACTCACTGTAAAATGATGCAGCAATAAAAACCACAGTTTAACAGAATCAATTATCATGTTAATGCTAAGACCACAGCTTTCTGCTCTCTAAACTGCACGTCCATTTGGTAGAAACATGGATAACAGTTTACAAGCAGTAACCCCAGCCAGGAGCAAACCAACTTCAGTGACACTTTGCTCAAACAGTGAAGCAACAAACGAAATGACTGTCAGTCAATATATTCTGAATAAACCAAAGAACTGACTGTGGCTGGCTGTACTGTGTACAAGTCTATGGGAAGTGGTTAAAGCCACTAATCAGTGTCTTCCATAGGCCTGTGCATTATTTCCAACCACAGTCGTAGCTTTTGGCCACAGCTTCCCATATGGGTCATTCCATGAAGTTCGGGCACAGTTTGTGACGGCGTCCCTTGTTACATCGGTAACTTTTATTGCCCTCTCAGATTAAGTCATATTATTCAGCAAAGATGAAGCACATCACTACAAGAACCCATATATCAGTGCATATTAACTAAATCAGTCTATTTACCTCCATGAATCCTGCAACATAGCTGGAGTGACCGAGGGGAGCTCAAACATATCTGGTTCAGCTGGTACCTTGAGTCTCGGGGCTGTGTTGCTCTGAGAACCACTGGACATATAAAAATCAATTAAAAAACAATGCCAAAATTCATGCACAGTTCATGTAAGACTGTGGGTGCTGAAATTCCATCCCACTGTAAATTGAGTATTTATGAGTTCAAAGCTTACGATACTTAGATCCCCCATCAACTCTAACTTTGCCCCTCCCCAATGCCAACCTGAGCTATACATTTCTGTTGACTAAAAAGGTATTCAACAAGTGTATAGTCCCAAACCACATTATAAAATTACAATTAAATATCAGACATTTTTTATACCACTTATATTACTGACTTTGAGAAATATAAACTAAAGGGATACTGTGATGTCCAAGCATTTTCTGTGTCTAATTCTCCACACCTCCAACAGACTCCCGTTATTGGACAGAAAGAAATGCCTGATGGTGTTTAGATGAAAGGTTGAGTGCACGCTTCATCCATCAGGACACAAATGTATGTACTTTGGGTATGAAACTCGTTACCAATACTCGCCACTGAATGGAAATAGGGCATGGCTCAATAGGCTGCATTTTGGGTAACTTGAAGCTCAACTGTCAAGTAACACGCATAAACAGCTGCCTACCTTGTCTTTCCCATGACGGCTTGAAGCGCAAAGCTTTGTAGGTAATTCTTAATGATCTTTTCAGATGTCCTCTTTGATCTCCCTGCAGCAATCTCCCGTTTCTGTCTCCTAGCAACCTATGAATAAACATGAGATTGCTCACTAGCATTAACATGAATTGGTTTAAGCAAACAACAATACAATAGAGATACATACCTCATTCACAAAACTCCAAAGTGATCAGGTTTTTATATTTATATTTATGCATCATATTCCACATTTTGAGCAGAAAGTTAATGCATGGGACCTCCTCCTTGGTTTCAAATAAACTTTTTCTGTTTCTTTGTGTTTCTTAAAGTTCAGTGGAAATTGTCAGGAATAATGTACATCAACAGTGAACAATGTATGTTGGCATAAACGAAAATGAGCAGAATGGAAACCAACAAAGCAGTTCTGAATTGGTAGATCTACTGATAGTCATCAGTATGATTGGAAAGAAAGATGTGATTTTAATCAATTAATCTGACAAATGAAAAAACTGGTTTCAAATTTTCTCTTCTTACTATTTTTCTAAGTGATCTTCAAATTTCTTAGAATTTCATACATTATTGCATATCATAAATTAAGCTTATTCTGAAACTGGATGTCAGAGTGATTTGGAATCTAGGCAAAGAAGTTTTGGATAAGAAGAACAAAGCTGCACTGACCATTGTTTGTCTTTTAAGTTCCGGAACAGTCCCGTCAAAGACAAAAACGGGCTTGATGCGATAGAAGAGAAGTTTACAGATTCGGCTGAAGAGGACATGCAGGTGAGCATTGGCTGCAACATTGCCTTTATCATCTCTCATGCCACGCATTGCTTGATGTAACCACAGACTCACATCTGAAGTAATCACTCATTAAGGCAGGTACACAGAAAAGATTTCAAGGTAAGAACATGGCGCCTAAAACCTTTTACTGAGTTATTCCAGCCCAACCTCAGCAGGGCAAAACAGCAAAGAATGCATCCAACAAATCAAGTTCATTCTTTAATTTTGGATCACTTTTATCATTAATCATTTACATGTATGATCAGCATCACTTCATTAAATATGTCACTAAGGATACCGACAGCAAGTACTTTGCCTTCTAAGGATTCCAATGATACTGGTCTTCCTGTTGACTCAAGCAGTCTCCATAAACCTTGAACTCCCATGATGTGGCTTACGTAGCAGATGGTGACACACAGCCCTGACACTTACTTGGAAGCCTTTCTTTGGTGCCAGTGGGCTGACATGTCAGAGCATCTGAAGAAATGAGAAACCCAAAAATCATAATTTCATAAAAATCTGGGGAAGTTTCATATACGGATGCCAATAACTATTCCCTACAATGACCTACTGGTCATCAGAAAGCAAAAACATGTCCAGAAAAGTTCAATTTAGGAGGGGAAAAAAGTCATTTAGGCCACGCCTACATAGAAAACAATTACTTTTAGGGTGAGTGCGGGAATTTTTGACCAGGAGGAAAATTCAACCAACTGCATTCAAAAACTACACAGCTGGTCTTATTTCTTGCTTTTCTTTATTGAGTCGAATACCCCCACCTTTACCGTAGAAATTTTCAGACCAGTCTCATAGGGTTTGTGCACAGGGTGTTGAGTGGCGTCCATATATCATATGGAACTCTTTCTAAATCTGGTAAAGATGGTGATCGTGTGTGGAATGTTGGCCTTGTACAAAGTTGAAGCCTACACAATCAGACAATGAAATCTTTTAATTAGACCTATGACATCACAGCACATGTATGTAACATGTGTAACTGAGCGTTTGTTCACCTGATCATGGAGGCAGGATCAGGAAAAGATCTAGTCCGAGTAACTCGGACCCTATTTTTCAATCGCTTTTTTTTTCATTTGGAGATGGTCGGGCAATAGTCGCGGGTGCAAGTTACTCGGACTAGAAAAGATCTACGCTGACTCAAAAACGGTAGGCCTAACCAGTTAACGGATAGGCGCTAACATTGAATCCCCATAACCAGTTATTTTCCGTAAAACGTGATGTAAAAAGAAATTTTAAACGCACACCTGACGCATGCATTTACGAAAACCAAATTGAGGCCTAATATACAACTCAGTACAGACTTTTAAGGGAAAAAGGGACAGTGTTGATCCAAAAGTATTTCACAGTTCATTACAAAACGGAATTTTTCAAACTTACGTTACAAATCATAAATTTATAGTGAGTGTCTCCATACATTCTACCTCCATGCTCCATACAATACGACATGACGACTTGTGCATGCGCACATAACGGGACATGTCTGAGCTTAAACATCGCCCTCTGTAGTTCATGAGTTTCCAGCACACTAAACTTGATTTAAGTCGAATCCTTGACGTTCATTGTCCCCTGCTCCTCATGAAGGGGCTACGAACTCACGGCTGATCAGTTTCAGCGCATTTAACATCACTAAAAAATCTCCAAAACGTCTGGCACCGCTGTTTTCAATTTTTATGGTGGCTTAGAGCTGAAATTTTAGGTCTTTCGTCCTTTGAGTGGCAGTAGACTGGGAAACTCTAAGACAACATTGAGGACGAAGAGGAAGCATAATACAGGACATGACTGAAAAACTTTTTGGGCCTGCTATTTCGCCAGGACGGATTAGTATTTCGCCCGGGCCAGGGCGGATTAGTATTTCGGCCGAGCGGATATGTATTTCAACCGGGCGAAATACTAATCCGCCCGGGCGAAATAGAAGGCGTAATTTTTTTTCAGTCATGTCCTATATATACTTCCGTAACCTTGCACTCTGCTGACAAAATTTAAATGAATGAACTGGACCGGCAGTCATCAATAAACACCCATCTTTCCACCACGTAAAAGTATAATTTTCCCGTTATTGATCGGCGTTCAGTTAAGCACGCAATTAGCCTGTAAACTGTAAAAGATAAAATCTTCAAAAACCACGTTTTCTTTCGAATTTCTGAACTTAATCATTAAGTTTCAAAGCTATATCTATAAATACATAAATCTTGTTCAGTTGTTTTTAATGTCAAACCGCATTTTTTTCTTGTGTATTTAGTGCTATTGTTTTTCATGTAAAGGACATCTCGAAAATGAAATAAATAAAACGAAATCGCACCCAAAACAGATTGTGGCTTTCGTGGCGGTCCCTGACATGATGTGCTGTGAACTGTCCTTAGCCATGGGCGATACCTCACCTAAACCAGTGAACCAGTGAAGTGAAGTTCCCCCCAAGAAGTAGCCATTGCTGGGAAAATTGCGCCCTCTCTTTGCCCCTTCCGGGGCGGACGGGTAACCTCAATTTTTTTGGTTAATTTTACGCACACAGTATGCATTATTAGCGCAAGTTATAAGTAATAGGGTAGAGTCCTGGACAGCGGAGGTAACTTGTCACTGGAAGCAGGGTAAGCTTTCTTGTTGAAGAATAGTTATGGTTAATATGGTGGTATCAAGAGGGAGAATCAATTTTCGACTATAATGTATCGCGCCCATCAATCCAAGCAGTAAAGTGGCTAGTTGACTTTCTTGGCTTCTGATTATCAAAATCCCATGGACAGTGTGTGGGAAAAGTCAAAAGCGAAGTAAAAGAAACTTAGAAGGCACAAATAAGATGGACACGAAAGCAAGTACTATATTGTCTTCGTGATCTTTTTAATCACAACTTATAACTTACAACAGCTTGTGAATCAACAACGGTTGGTTCACAGTGTTTGACAAAGTGCGAGGATTTTATAGTCATTTCAGCCGTTACTTTAGCTAGCTAAGCAATAGCTTATCATCCTGTTAGGGGTTCTGGGAATATTTATGACATTTCATACATCATAATATGAACATTAGCGTGTCATATAGCGTGTAATTACGGCAGGTTTTTTGTTTCCTTTTGTAGCCAATGCAAAGTCCAACAGTGTGTGGTTATTTCTAATGTGTATAACCTTTCGTGGCGCACCATTGGTGTTGATAAATTTGATGTGCCGGAAAAAATGCACTCTTCTCCTAAGTATCTCCATGACAACTAGGTGGCAGCAGATACCTCTGCAGAGCTGCATCAGCGGCCATGACTTGGGTAAAAGCTTACAGTGTGAGCAAAGAGACAATGCAGCGTTTGGTAGATCTTTACTTTGATTCCGTTCACTACATGTATTTAAGTACATGAAACCAAGAAGATAGTTTATGTACAACAAAATTAAACATATCCATTAGAATCTCAAATAGAATACTCTAATATTATATATCGCTAAAATACCCACAAGTTGTTTTTCATTACTGTGAACATTTAGCCCTAAAACAAATACGACAGATAAAGTGCAGAGTGCAATCTCAAAGTTCTTACATTCCTCACAACCACATTTACACAAAGAAGATGGTATACCTATGGAACTTTTGTTCCCCGTGTAAAGCAATGTTGTTCGAGAAAAGAACGAACACTAAGCTACGAGAGGTGACATTGTTTTTGCGTGTATAAAGTAAGTATATAACGTTAAAAGGGAAAAAGCAAACAGCGATTTGAGATCATGCAGAATTTCGAGCAGTGTTTATTCGTGTTCCGAATGTAACAACAAAAACCGTCTAGGGTGGAGGAATCACTGTGTAAGCCTACTTCAAGCAAATTTAACTAAAGACTGCGTTGTCATTAAAATTATCTAGGATGGGTGGATCAAAAATAAACGCAGGATCACAGGGTTTGAAAACTATACATGTCCATTCAAAAGTTGTCCATTAGGTAACAACATCAAGTTTGGGCTAATGGGCGAAGGTAAAACCACTAGTTTTGACTTTCTCCGAGCTCCAAGAAACCTCCATAATATTCTACTCTATTTAATGACTTCCACGTTTTACTTGATAAGACATTTTCATGTTCAAAATACACAACTAACCTACCTAACGTAGCGTTTCTGGTGCACAATGAAAACGGAGCAAAAAAAAAACCGTGTTGCATAACTTAAGTGCGAATACATACTGTACATGTACATTGTGCTTTTGAGTCGCGCACATAGCAGGCCAAGGGCGTGAGAGGGGTATGCATGTAAAACCAAACGAGTTCAAAAAGCTACACAACTTAACGTTCAGAGCGAATCAATTCACCTGATTGCGTGCTTGGTCCCACCGGAAGTTGAAGCACTTGACCATCACTGAAAAATAAGCAGATGGCAACAACCCCGGAGCCGCTAACAACCTAGGCCAGGCGTATAACCTAAGCTGCCAATTGGCGGCTTTCACAGCTGCGTGCGTTATTCCAAGCCGTAGTCAATACGGACGCAACCGGACAATCGACTTTCAGACACCGAAACTGTGCAAGGCCCACATCGTGTACATGGGGTAAGATGTCTAAATCTTAACTCCTCAACCCGCTTAGGAGCACCCTTGGAGGCCAATTATAATCAAAAGGAGGGACAATAATACGCAGTCCATCTTCGGGTTGACATCAGACATTTTGATGGTGAGCTAGTAATAATTGACCTTCATTGAACAGAAACTTACCGTGGGGGACCTCAGATGGAAACGGAGACAAGTCAACATTTGGAAGAGCCCAAAGAAATGTTTAAGGTGGGTGCTTCACAAAAATTCTACAACAGATCTTTCGCCAAGTCACGCCTATAGAGAATCCCAGATTTTGATGGACGAGGTGTATTTTACCACCTTAAAAGTACGTCAGAGGGGGAATGTGATTCCACAATCTATCACGAATGCCACGACGGTACTGAATGCGCCCCGTGTAGCTTTTTACGAATGCGTGTTCGTACATGTACTTATGTTCTTGATACTGTTCAAGGAATGGCGGTGTGATGCGATGAGTCTTGAAGTCATCCCTGGAGACCAGCCAGTAAGTATCTTTGTCACATCCCTAAGGGAAAAAGTGAAATTAGCATTCGACCAAAACTTGTAAAAAATAACAAACGAAACAAACAAACTACTACTGCTACTAAAACAGCAACAGCAGAACCCTGAGGACTTAAGAAGTATGGGCTAAAGAGTGGAAGGGAAGAACTCCTACCTTTTCCGTCCTTTGTATCAGATAAAATCCCCCTTCTTCAAGCAGAGCCATGTATGATGCGTAACTGACGTGAATGCGACCGACTGCATCAACCAATTAAATATATGATAAAAACCAGGGCAATATTATGAATTGGCACTTTGGCAGCGGGCCATCTCGTAGTCCCAAACACCAAACTCGAGAATTTGAAAGAACGTGTCCTCCCCCGTGTCTCTAAAGCTCTGTTGTATGGATTCGATTTTTTTCTACACAAGTTTATAGTTCATGTTTTCTTTCGCTAGCTTCGTATGAACGTATGCATAAGTGTCTATCTTGCCAAGGTTTTCGAGCTTTGCTGATCAAAAGAAATATACAAGCCATTAATTTTCGAAGAAGTAAATCTGTCAATCAGAATCTGTCAATCAGCATTTCTGTTTTTCTTGTTTCATATACATTCCTTTGTCAATAGTCTTCAGATCACGTACCAAGCAAATTACGACACATCCTTTACGCATCACTGATCAAGCGATCATGGACTCACCACAGCCAGTTGTTAGCATCTGAGAGGCTATGGTGACAGTGTCACCGAAGAGACAGAAGCGTGGAATATCCAAGCCGACAACTCCTGCAATCACTGGACCTGTTCGAGGGAGATGCAATGATTAAACAGAAATTGCTGCTCGGTAAATTCCTCACCATTACACGCGCACAAATGCTGATTGCACCATTTAGGAGACAGTTCATGTTCTGAGAGAGCTATGAAATGCTTGAGCCTAGAACATTTTATATTTCGGACCATCTCACAGTCGGGTCCCAAGAACTCAGCTTTCAAGTAATTATCTTTATTTTTTAAACTTTAGATGCACATGAAAAGCACTCATTATGAGTACAAAGGTGAAATTCCAATTCGAGTCATTCATTCATTCGTTCGTAATAAAAATCGTCACCAACACCACGAAGTAACACACATCTAGATGTGTGCGCGCTTTAACGCGTATTTTATAGAAATGTGGTATTTTCGTTTTCACGAAGAGGCACGAATGTCTTTCGTCACGTGCTCCATGACTTGCCGTATGCAGAAATTGACGTTCTCCTTAATTTACACAGTTACGAGTTTTAAGATTTTTTTTTCAGTTTAGTCACCCATTTAGGGGTAAAATAGAATCACTTTAGACATTTAAAGCTTTTTTCTATGCTATATTGACAAAACACACATTTGTGTTTCTTGGTGAAAACGAAATTGTTCGATAATGCACGAGTGTAAAATATGCGCGCGCACACATTTGCGTCACTTCGTGAAACCAAAACTGTTCTAATCACGGTTTTCACGAATGGCACAAAAGTGAAGATGTGTGTCAGTTCATGGTATTGGTGACAAAATATTTGGTTTACAGAGATAATTAATATTTACAATGATTGCCAGACATTACATGCAGGGCGTTTTTGTTTGGTTTTGTTTACGATCATTTGAAGTTCATGACCTCAAACGTCTTTTTTTGGGGGGGGGGGTCGTTCTTGGTTGAGCTATCCGCTCCGAGTTGAAGTGCACCCCCAAGCGGCAAAAGACTGAAAGGTAATTGTATGATTTCCATGCGGGTTCTTGCACGCGTTCTGCGTGTACGCACAGACCATTAAAATGAATTCGTTACGCGTACGCAGCGAGCTCCACGTCAAACGCCCCAGTGATCTCCATTATAAACGCGCGCCTAGTACCAAAACCAAACCCGAAACAAACCAAACCAAACCAAACGCCCTCTTTAGTTCCGCTAAAAGAACACTTTCTGCGGCTTATTTGCGCATAGGAGTCGAGGCAAAATGAAAACAAGCATATAGAAAGACGCCTTTACCTGTATGGAAGCCGATGCGAACTTTGAAACCCCAGAAGGGTTTGTGCGGTACCTCCAGAAGACTGATGTGATGAACAATGTCAAGGGCTAGACCACTTATCTCACTCACGTGCTTAGTGCCGTTATGATTGGGAACACCTGTGATTTGTTTAGTAACCAACAAAGGAACATCATACTTCGGACAAGTGAAAATAAACGATGACTTAGCTAAACAACCAAGCTATAATTTTTATTACGAAGGAAGAAAATGTTAGTTACTACGTAGGAATGTACATGCGTCATACCTGAAGCTAACAGAAATGTGCCGCTCAGCGTCTCAACGCTGTGCACGTCATATTGGTCGATACAGGAGTCGAAAACGAGGTACAGGCCGTTCATCATTTCTACCACCTGGAGGTAAAAAAAGGTAAATTTCTTGAAAAAGGATGTAAAAAATCAGCAGGGAAAGTTAACCAACTTTAGAATTACTAAAATTAACGTTATCTGACCTCATTTGGACTGCTTTGAGAGCAGATGTAACCCAGCCCTTCTAGGTCACAGAACATCACAGTAGCTTCATCAAAGTGAGATGGAGCAGCCGGCTTTTTCATCATCAAATCCGCAGCCAGAGACTTGGGCAGTAAGGAGTAGAGAAGCCAGTTGGATTTCTTCCTCTGCTTATTCAGAGCTTTGGTCTGAGAGGCCAGATTGAGAGCGTAGTTCTGAATGTCAGTGGTGAGGGACCAAAAAGCTCTTAGGATGACGGGACAGGTGATGATGACGATGACAACCAAGCAGATGCTGACAGCAATGGAGCTCGTGTCGTTGTCCAGGTCACTCTCTAGTCTCAGAAGGATCTCGTCCGCCATCTTGCTCTGCATACTCTCAAGGATGTTGATGTAGACCGTCATGCTGTCAAACCACAGAGTGGCCGCCTCGAAGTTGGGTTGCAACCCATCCACAGCGTGGTCTAAGATCTCTTGTCGCAGGTTTGTAATAGTGGTGACGAAGTTTTCATCCATAGTGGTGACCAGGTCTTTGTAGAAGCTGTTGATAAGAGGTGAGTACCTCTTAGAGGCTTCGAAGTTCCAGGTTCCCACGTCATTTTTGCTGAGATACCAGACATAGTCGTCGAAGCTGTAGAATTTACCCCGGGCGAAGAAGATGGAGCCTAGAGTCCGTGCAATGCCGATGTCCACGTTGCTGACGATGAGGAGTTGATAAGACACTAAGGTCTGCCACAGACCATGCCCGTTAGAATTGCCAATGCTATCGTAGAGCCAATCGATGAAGATCTGCAGAATGTCGGTATAGAAATCGATTTCGTCATACACCGTGGTGTTGGAGCGATGGAGATTGCGGCGATGGTGGGCTAGGTATTCCTTGAAGTCTTCCTTGTGGCGGAAGTAGGGGAGCTCTTTGACAACATAGGTCTCGACCGGCCAGTCCTTGAGTTCATCCAAGGCTTCGTCTGTCTGAGGGAAAGTGGCTGTCACGAAAGAATCTTGGTCGGGGCTGATGGCGCTGACGAAGAGAGCCACCATGTCTCGCTCTCGTTGAAGACAGCTCAACAATACACCAATGTCTCTGCTAAAGCGGATAACATTCCGCACCTACAGACAAGAAGTTATGAAACAAAGTCTTAATAAATGTGATTTTGTGATCCAGGACCGTTTTCTTGTTAGAAACAGCTTTGTCTATGGAAGTGTCTGCAAACTGCAACTTGAATAGGTTGTTTGTTAGTGTCATGCCCCAACCTCTTTTATATCCTTGTGAAGATACACAGAAAAATCCAAAATTAAATTAATTATTACATCTCCCTATAACGCAAATCCATCCTCAGATACTAGTTTTTCGCGGTACCCGCTACTACATCTGACGCGAACCAGCCATCCGGCACCGGCAAGCTCGGTGGTCGCGTGGTTATTAAGTCTGCACCAGTATGCAGGAAGTCGTGGGTTCGAGTCCCACCCCGAGCACGCTTATGGTTTTTCACAAGCTTTTGTCATGGGGGGAAACACTGAGTATGCAGTGTTACAATATTACGTCGGGCGGGGCAAAAATCCAAAATTAAATGAAAGACACACACATTTTAGTTGAGTGGTCAGATTGCCAGGTAATTGATTGGAATGATTTATCAATAATTTGAGTAGTTGGAAACTTCGGTCGGATCAGTCTAAAGTTATTACCTCGACATTGAGCCGATTGCCCAAGGCGATACCGTGGAGGTCGATACCAGCGAGCACAGCCAAGGAGACTATAGGTATGATGATGAGAAGTAACATCTTGGCTAGCTGGATTCGTTTCCCCTTCTCAGTCAGCGGGTTCTCTCGGCAACGCCCAATCTCATTCGGATGAAGAAGAAGATCTCTGACTGTGTCATCAACCTGCACACATGGAAGCCTTTCTCTTCAGAGGTTTTTGTTTCTTATTTGTTTTTTTTTACCGTTTATATTAAAGTGCAGAAAACTAAAAGAAATAAGTTCAAGCAAACTCCAGATTATTTCGGAGAAGACACGAAGTCAGTAGAATCTGGCAAGGTACTACAATCCTCGCGTCACGTGGGATTTTCATTAAATTTGAAGGTAATAAATATAATCCTCAGATGCATCAGGCGCCGCGTTGAAGAACGTTGGTATTGGTTACTTTCTGCTGTAAGTGGTAATAATAATAATGGATATTTAGATAGGACACATATCCATCACAACTGATGTTCAAGGCGCTGCATTATCATCATCCCTACACACTGTGCGCACAACAACTGAACATTCCTGAAACCATCTCAGCTCCCTGGGGAGTATACTAGCGGATGCTGCCTTATCAGGCGTACACAGCTAACATAACCAAATCTGCCCTCATGGGTACCCCATTTACTCCTGAGTGGAGAGGCACATAGGGTACAGTGACTCACCCAAGATTGCAACATGCCGCCATCAGCTGGATTCGAACCCCCGACCCTATGATCAGAAGATGAAAACCCTAACTACTAGGCCACATGCTCCCAATATGGTGATGTCTTGCTTCATAAGTATCTCACCTTTGTGTGTTTCACTTACCTGAGACAGCGAGCCAAAAGACGACTGGGAGTTGTCAACTCGGATCTGACCATCTTCGACGACCTCCCGGTACAGATTTCCCCCTCCCGGGCTGGCCATCTCGTCTGGCCCCTAAAGCGCGTCCGTCTGGCTCGATTTGAGCTTGTTTTCGATGGCCGGAGCTACGAGGGAAGAACTGTGTGTCGCTTGTCGCGCTGAACGGTTCTACAAGGGGGACAGATTTCACGCCAAATTGGCACGTGGAACGAGGGGTTTGGCTAAGACAGTCCCGAAATTAAACAATTGAACCTGATACACGTTGTAGACGACACTCTTCCCGACAGTTTCGTCTAATTCTGGGAATTTGAGACCAAGGTTAACGATACAGGTAAGTTAGCTTGGCCAAATTATGATGGTCCAAGTTTGCTTTAACTTAACAGAAATAAACCCCTAGGACGTTGTGTAGAGCAAAGATAGATGTTTGGTAGTATTTGTCTTGTTCCACGTAAGCATGTCACAGGAATAGTCAAGGCAGCGGTACATTGCAGCCATTCATTTGTGGAGTCAGATCTCCCGCCAGTGTCTCGAAGTAGTTGAGGGAGAGCAGTCCCTCTTCCATGGATATCTAACTATCTATGAACGCAACAGCCAGCAAACCACGTACATTTACAGCTCCATAATGTAGTGAATCACAGAGATTTCTGCTGGACTTCACCCAACCAACTACAGGTTTCCCTCCCCCGCCAAGAAAACGTAGCTTAATAAAAAAAAAAAAGAAAAACAGATAAAAAGTTGTCTAAGCAACACCTCATTACCACAGGAAAAACAACCTCATTTGGCAGGACAAGGAAAAATGGTTTCAGGAAGTGGTCCAAGAAACTGCACCGACCTCCCTTTGTTCAATTAAAAGGCGGGTCTGCAGTTGTTAAGTTCAAAGGGGTATTATAAAGTTGAACGCACCAAAAGTAGACATTGACAACATTCTGGATACGTGGTTTTTTCAGAAAAAGAGGAATCACGCACGATTTACCACACAGTTCACACATAAATTATGAAATTAACAATGAAAAGCCACATTTCAAATTTGAGACCAGATTTTAATATTGGCAACGAAAAACAAGTTATAAAAGGAACGGGCAAAATATAAAGCGTTTGACATGCCCCAAAGTTCCATAATAGGATGATACAGGCCTACATTACTACCGATCAATTTGATAACAAAACGTCATTTCTGAAGTCATACATAACGCAAGAGTAAATCACCATGGTAACAGAAAGTTGAACTAATCAACAGATTTCTTGTGTTGTGTGTTTCAAAGGGTTTGTTGGTCTTTTTTTTAATGAGAACAAAGGCCTTGCGAAAAGACCAACAGGAAGCCAGACTGACCATTTACAGAGAAACAAAGAGAAAACAGATAGGCAAATGACTAGGGGAGACAGAAACACAAAGGGGTTAGGGTGGGGGACCACAAATGGAGCCAGATTACACTACAAACTACTGTAAACTACGTGTACATGTACTTTGGTCTCCCCATGAAAAGGACAAGTGTATAGTTCTCAGACCATAAATGAACTCTAAAGTTGGCGCCAGGCTAATGTCCCTTTTAACAAATCCCAGACCTTGATGCTGGCTTCAACACTCCAGGTTTTATCATTCAAGTAACAGAAACCAGATTCACGTCCAGGACTGTGACATGGGTATTAAAGTCGTCAAGCAACAGACAACGCCAAGGTTTTTTTTGCTATAAAATGCTCTTTCCACCATTAGACACGAGGGAAATGAATTTTATATTCTTGTAAAAATTGTGTATTGTTGCAGCTACCAAACATAAAAAGTAATTCAAGTTTAGCAACTGTTGTTGAACATCTCGCGGGAAAAACAGGACGAGGAATTGAAACCAAAACTTGTTTTTAGAAGGACCACTGTATCGTATGAAAAAGTCAAAATTTTCTTAATTGCAAAGAAATGGATATATCAGCCATGTCCGGTGTACTGACAATGATGAGTTTTATGACAGTTGGTAGGTTTCAGATTTTGACTTATGAACAAAATGACTTTCACCGAGATTTCGACTGGCAAAAGTCTAACACAGTTGATAAGTTTCTATGATTATGTTCATAGCAATTTCATTATACATGTACTGATATTTTCAGTGAATACACAATTACTGTAATTCTGATGTTAAAACATAATGTGCTTGGTATTTAGTACGTTTGCCGAAGGTCTTATTTTTACAGGCTTCCCACAGAAATCTGAAAACCAGATTCTACAACATTTCAAAGACTTTCCATGACTCACATGCGACAATTTCCATGACATTTAATGCCATTTTAAAGAGAAAAGTTGTTTTAAATGAACTGGAAGACTGTCACAGCCACTACCTTTTTCTATAGGATAGCACAAAACACCTCTAACGTTCCCTAATCACGTTAAAAGTGGCCAATCAAAATAACCTTTGCATGATCTTGATTTTCCTGACTTTTCCCTCACAAGACAACATGTTTTCCAGGATATTCGATGACGGTGGGAACCCTATTTTAAACAGAGTGTGTAAAACTGGATGTGCAACAAAAAGCCCAAGATGTTGGCTTTGAGTCACTGATGTGAACAACTGGGGGAAAAATTAAATGCAGAATTATGAATGATGTAATCGAATTTACAAGAATGCAATGATGACGTCAATTTTCTACAAAAGAAAGCAACAATTTATGTACAAAAGAACTCGATTTTCATCTTCTTCTCTTCTTGTGAGACGAGCTTGAATGCCTGCTGGGGGAGCGTGACCTTGACCTACGCGACCTGTACGGTGACCCTGATTTTGATCTTGATCTGCGTGATCGCCGAGGCGATCGTGAGCGCGATCGGTGAGTTCTCCTTGGCGAACGCGAACGACGCCGAGAGGAAGATCTTTTGGGGGACCCTGATCGGGACTTGTGGGTTGGTGAGTCAGAGTAATCCCTGATGATGGAGAGAGGGGAGCGGTCCATGTGGCTGGACCGTCTGCCCTCAGACACCGGAGACCGCGACGGGGACCTAGTACGTTTGGGGCTTGCTGAGCGACTATGCCGACGTTTACGCTCACGACGCGATGATGAGGATGGAGTTTCATCTCCAGAATCATCTGACACGCGGCTGAGTCGTTCTCGCTCACGTTCACGGGCTCGCTCAAACTCACGAACTCGTTCCAGTTTCTTCTCTCGCTGTCGTTCCTTCTCTCGTTCTCTCTGCTTCTCAAGCTCCTTATCCTGCTCCTACATGACACGGAAAAACATACATCCAAATTACAAAAAAATATATTTCGCCATGTGGAGAGATCATACTTATACCAATAAGCTCAGAATAAGAAACAGTTAGATAGTAATGTATTTGGATTGTACCAACCTTTTGGAGTAGCTTAGCCCTGTACTTGGCTACTTGCTCTTGGATAGACAGACCGTGCTTTCGACTTCGTCTTCCTGCCTCAAGATCATCCTGGAACTTCATCACCTTCACCTAGGAGAACATAGCAGGTTGGAGAATTTAATTTTCATTCAAGATCAAACTTTTTGGACTTCATCAGGTGGTGGGGTAACTCACAGGCAGAAGTTTAGGGAGTTGATGCTAATTCACCAGATGAATTCCTTAATGGACGTAGCTTGTGAGTGGTTCTCAGCTTATTAAAGCTTTGTCAAATAAAAATTTGCCAGGCACTATTATAGTAAATAAATTTGCCAGGCAGTATTCTCGCAAATTTGCTGTGCAATATTTACCACTTCAACTATTTACTCAACAAAAATTTCTACTCAGAACCTCGACAAATATTCATTCGTGAAAAAGAAGCTATGATTGCGTTCATTTGAAATACACACTTAGAACCAAAATAATAAAATGATTTCTACAAATTCTGACAATGCTATAATAATGTTCAAAATCTAGATAAATGTTAG
This sequence comes from Acanthaster planci, assembly GCF_001949145.1. The sequence goes on from NW_019091460.1 coordinate 505,328, forward strand.
AGAAAAATTAACATAATCAGCTGAAGAAATAGACGAGGATGAAGGGGATGAAAAGGCCAGGAAAGAACTGAACTGAACTTCTGTTGTGCAAGGTAAAGAATGAATAAGGTACCTCTATTTCCCGGAGCTTGGCTCTCCTTTCCTCGGTCATCTCGGTGGTCTTGAGCTGAATGTCTTGAGATGATGTATCTCTGTCTGGACTCTCTTCCTGCCAATCTCCTTCCATCTCTTCCTCCTCTTGACCTCTGCGGAAATTGGATGAGGATCAAACATTGACTCCAAGCTGAATACTCCACAAAGATTTCAGCCAGCCTTTGCAGTTGGATGGGTAGGTAAAAATTGTGACTAACACTCAACAAGGAAGGGATAGAGACGGTCAACAAAATGTTTTACCTTTCTTGATCTTCCGCCTTTTCTTTGCCTGTCTGTTCCTCCTCTTCCTTCTCGAGCCACTCCCACTTGGAGGATGTCATTGCCTGAGCCTCTAAGACAGATGCATCCACCGTCTCCCACTTAGAAGGAGCAACCTTGAATCCTCCAGATGGTTTCTTCTCCTTGGGTGGCTCTGCTATAGGTGTGCCATCCAGATCGATGTCATCTTTAACTAAGCAGCAATCAAATAAGTGTACATATTATCTCTTGATCAGGAATTTGCCACAAGAGCTTGTGTTTTTTTTTAGGAATAACGCCCATCCCCCCAAAAAAAATTGCATATTGGTCTTGTACTTGGGAGTTGTCGTATGAAAATGGTGAAGCTCAATACAAGATGAACTGGACCAAAAGTACATTTTGTTAAAACAGTCCATGTCTCTGCTGTATAGACTTACGAGGAACACCATCATAATCCTCTGCCTCTTCCAAGGGCATTCCGTCCAAGTCTCCGCCTTCGTCCTCCTTTAAAGGTATCCCATCAAGATCAGGCACCCTGCTACTGCTGCTTTCGTTTAGAGGTTCCCCATCCACATTTTCGTTGAACCTTAAGGGGGCACCATCTAAGTCTGCTGATTCAAGTTCAGAGGTTTCTTGTGGTAGGATGTCAACTGCAATGCCCAGCTGAGGCAAATCCTTGGGGGGGGGCAAAAAAACAAACACACATAAGACTGCTACAACTGGGTGAAGCCAGGTTTCTGCTTCAAGCTCAAACTACTCAGCGCTACCCCTACAAATCTTTGGTTCTTAGGCATTTTGGTCAAGGGCCTTTTGAATCCTCTGAATTTTACCAGTCCTTGTGAAAATACAAATAAACAGGGATATTAAGAAAGTGACTGAGTTGATGATCAGCTCAAGTGCCTTCAATTATAAAAGCAGCTCTGGTGACTTTCTACAGCATTTTTGTTGGACAGGGTCACATTCAAGGTTTGCAATTTTTGCAGCCTCTTTTGTTCAACCATTCAGCCATCCTCACCTCTTCTTCACCATCACATTTATTCAGAGGCATCAGACCTAGGAAGAGATTCTGTAGCCGCACCAACAGGTCATTCTGGTAGATGGTCCAATCATCCCAGGCTCGGAAACAAGCCATCACTTTTTGCTGCATGGATAACAGGGACCGAAAAACAAAATCACTGCCTTATACCATGAAAAGCAGCGGCTGAGTCCATGTGGATGCAGGGAAAAGAATTCTGGCCGAATGCCATGACTTGGCTGACTGTAAAATTCTGATCACCCGTCTGGGATCAGAAGCTGAAACAAAATTCTACACCAACCTTTCAGCACAAAAACCATCTGCTAGGAATATTGTGAGTTTACAAGCCAACGTTTTTTCCAGTCTCTGAAAAATGCAAATAGCTCTGAATCTACAAAAGATCACGGATATTTGGCAACAATTGAGAATGATGAGCCTAAGCTGAAACTGGAGTTACCTTGAACTGTTCTGCTTTGAGTCTCTGCTGTATCTTGACGTGGACCTCCCTCAGATTGACACTGATCATGGGCAGTTTGACCTCAAAGTACTTGCGGAAGTAGGAGGCGTTAGCCACTTTGGCATTGGTGTTGAACAGGATGTCTGAGACTAGGAAGAGTCTACCAAGCTAAGGCAAGGTCAAAGAGTCAGAGGTAATTGAAGGAGTAACAAATCAGATCATGGAAAAGCAGTTTCTAGCAGTAATCAAGTTTGATTTGAAAGTCCGTTTTGAATTTAAGTAGCAATATCTTGAAAACTGGAAGTGCAGATTTTTCAACTTTGGTTTTGGACAGTTTCAGAAGATTACTCTTACCTTTTTATGGATAGGTGTCTCCAAGATGGACAGTGATTCTGAGATACACTCAACGATCTCCTCGGCTGATTCGGCGTGATCAAGACAAAACACCATGGCATCGGCAATCTTGGATCTTTCCAGGGTTAAACCCCGCAGCATGTCTTCTAACCTGTCCCTTTGACTAATGGACACAAGACAACCAGACATCAGGTTAGTTTACAAAACATCAGAGAGGGCAGCAGTAACTTATCTTTGAGATGTGCCCCGATTCCACAGATTATGTCTTGATGATGTTCAGTTTATAAAAGAGCACACTGTGTTCTCCACTTTGACTCATCAGTCTGAATAAATGAACATTATGCGGGTGGAAAATGTCACGGGTGTCTACTAATGTTGCAACTTTAAAAACTTTGAAGACCTCTAAACACAAAATCTGCTCAAGTGACAGATTTCTTTCAGCAAAATGAGACAACCAGCAAACTTGTCATGCGAGTAGTGATATACCAATGAGTTTCATAACGGAGGAAATGCTCCTTGGAAACAGGGGCACACATATATATATTTCTTGAGATAACTACCTGTCTGTTAAGGTTCCCTTCTTGGCAGGTTCTGGTTTGGGAGCAAGCTCTTCGGGCATGCCTTGGGTGTATGGGTTGATGGGAGGAGGACGCCATATTGAACCATTCTTGAACATACGGAAATCGTCTGTCCTCCATTTACCAATGGAATCTCCCTACCAAGACAAAAGAAAGAAAAAATCATTTCAAATGTATTCAAGACAATAACTGAAACAGCACAAGTCTGATACTTCAGTACATCCAAAAACACTTCACAGTGAAGCATCAAGTTTCAAAATATGTCCCTACTGGTTCCTACTGCAAAAACAGCAAGAACGAAATGGAATGGTCGGGAGCCAGTGATGCCCGAAGTACATTCCGAACTTTGACACTCTGAAAACATGAAGCGATCAAAAACTTCTGAAATACTCCCCTCTATGTGTAGGTATTTTCCGCTTTCAAGGTTTTTTGCACATATTTTCAGCAGTACAATGGAATAGAAATTTCTGTTGGGCTGTCAGCGGGCAAATTCAGCATTTACTGGTCCATGTACATGTAGGCATGACCTCTCTTCGCACTCATGGACTGCTACGCTTCATAAAATCCAATCCCAGTGTCAAAACTTTGGAGCATTGCAAACCATATTACAAGTTTTCATCGTGGCTTTTCCTTCCTCCATACTCAGACTAGACTCGGACTATGGTGAGCGTTGCAACCCAATCACATATCATACATTTACGTACATGTAAACATGGGTCATCATTTCATGCAAGTCAGCAAAATGACGACTTACAGTAGAAGTCGGCCTTGCATAAGTTGTCAAAAATATTTGGGTGCCGAGGGCGCCGATTTAGCTGGAGTTGACTGTATCTCAAACTCACCTGAAGGATGGAATAGAGTTTCCAGCGGTAGTAGATGTGAGATGGAGATTGGTTTTCAAAGAGGAATCTAGAAATGCAAGCAGAGTGTGAAATGTAAGCAACTCAGTACCAGTAATAACTCTTCTGCTGCTTAATTGAATATTCATGAGGACTTTGAAATGGCTTGCCAATGCATTTTTTGCAATGAAACAAAGCAGAAACATCAAGCCTCACATATCTAGAAATAGTAACTAGCAGAGCAGACCTCAATCCATCACAATAGAGGATGCGTCCAAAGGTTCTGGCTGTGGCTAGACAAAGCACATGCTTGACATAGCCACTTGACATAGTCCCATGTATTACTCTGAGACATAGCCACTTCATTCAGTGAGAGTCTATTACAGACTGGGATTGTAGATTTGGGGTTAATGAGGAGGTGGTATGGATCCTTCTTACCTGTAGAGAGGATTCTCCATTTCCATGTTCATGATCATCGCTTCAAACATGGGACCTTCTCGGACGACAAACTCGATCATCCGGTGAATAGCCAACAATAGAGGCCTGTGACAGGGAAAAAAATGGTTTGGTTTCCCCATGTGTCCCTACGTCCTAAAAAACCCTAGGCTAACAACGGGATACTGTTTGATGAGAAATGGTGCAATGACTTCATGTGTGTGTTTCTGGTAAAAAAATCTTCCCAGGGTGTGGTAATGCAAAGTAAAGAGTAATGTTTAGGTGCCATTTTCAATGTGCGTATATTTGTCTGACTGGAAGTTTTGTATTAGTCTGTTGTAATAAGAATACAATGCACACTCCATAAACTCTCCAATTTCACGGCATGTAAGTCAGCAAGTCATTTCCAGCAGTTTTAGAAACTTAGTCACCCAATTAAGTTGCTGTAAAATGCTGAAAACATTGATATAAAATTGACCAAACCTGAGCACACGTGTGATGTTAAGTTTTGTGATTTTGATATGCAGGTAGTAAGGTGACACGATACCTCTTTAAGCAGGGAGGGGGCAAAGTCAAGTAGAACAAATTCTTGCAAATTTGAGTAAAGATGATACCTAGTACATTACTTTCAAAATGGAGACCTCTGACCTATATGTATCAGGTTTGTTCACAAATGGTTGAGGGTGCTGTGTGACCTGATTACAAGTGTAAACGAGGGTACTCTCAGTTGAAAAAAATCACACAGCAGTGTGGATACAAAATGATACCCTATTGCAGGACACAGAAAAAAGGTTCCTGAGTGCCCTCACACAGTAGCAGTTTTCATACTTTCATCACTTGGCTGCCCACAGCAGCTTGTGTATAAGCCCTCAACATGTGACAGTTAGTTGGCCTGTTTTGAGACTGAAGGAACTTTCAAAATGCCAAAGCTGCCTGCCATCAAAGGGCACCTTTAACTGTGTACTGTTTTAAATTAATGGACTGGAGTATATAAGAAGACAATGATGGCGTTAGAGATATTCAACAGGTTTTACAGTACAACAGTTCTGTTCCTTTTGAAGACTTACAAGGCTCGATAGAAGTCATTCACTCTAAATAGATATTACTCTGATTAATAGAGAGCTTGGCAAACTGAGGTTCATTGGTGTTGCAACTTGTCTTCATATTCATAAAACCTTGATCTTACAACATATATTACCTCTTGCCTACTACTAACTGCACACATATTTCCATGTACGTAATTAATAACTGCATTGATCCCTGTACGTTTGAGTTCTGGAAACAAAATAAGAAAGCTTTGTTTTCCCTGTTTAGAGTGACCAAACTACAAAACTATAAGCTGGCAAAAAAGAAGTAGCTAGGAATGCGAGTGGCTAACAAGGCTTGGTTGTACAGTTGGTTCTCAACCGCATATACTCACTGTATACATTCAACAGTCCAACGGATAAATTTCATCAAATTTCATCTATGTTTAATGAATTCAGAATCTGAATTAACATGTAATCTACACAATGGTAGTTAAGCTCAGAATCTCTGGAATATGGCTAGGTAAAGTGCTTTCAAGAATCAGTTAAAGTCCTAAGTATATTTCATTTGTAAAAAAGAATAAATTTGTCTTTGTCATCACTTATTTTGACTACTCATGAATTATAAATCAAAGCCTAGAACTCTTTACTGAGAAAATTTCTGGGTTTTGGTAATGTCAATTTTCAGATGTTTTTTTAATATAACAAAACCCAGGATTCAGTATTAAAAATATGAAGAAATATATTTGATTATAAGCCACATGCGGACATTATCAAATGCAAAAAATCATGTAGCCTAATTATAGCTATTTTAAATCTTTTGGAAAGCATAATGCTATTTGCATTCCTGCTATCAACCCACCAGTGTAGTAATATGAGACATCTAGAGATTTCTACAAGGAAAAATTACTCTATCATCAACAAAACATCCGTAGACCATCCCAAATTCATGCCAAGTGATTTCACATCACAGATGTAGAAGTAAGAGTTGAACTTAAAAGCAATGATAACTACCTCCTACCATAACAAGGTCAAAACTGAGAGTTTGACAGTGATTACTCCAGGCTAAATCTTATCTAACTGCTCTACGTACCTGTTTTTGAGTCGATGCCCCGGTGTGTCGATGGGAGAATAGTTGTGTTTTTAATTTTGGCAACACTACAGCCATTGCTTTGCGGCTGTTTGGCAACCTTGAGTTCTACATTCACTATTTCTGTGCCGATAGTTTGATTTTATTGAGGAAAAACAACCTAACAAAGAGATTATACTTTCTCCAAGTCATGATTTTTATTTTGAGCTTGAAACAAAATCTTTTAATCTCAAGGAAAATTAAGAACACGGGGGTTTGTGTTCTCCCCAAATTAATGACGGAAAATTTGTACAGTGACTTAAACTGAGATTTGCCTGTCTCGAAGCATTCTGTAGGGCTTTTGGAATAATAAGAAAGATCACGCAAAAAAAACGAAAACAAAAACAAGGAACCCTCTATCATGTAAAGTGAATTGCTATTTCAATTCAAACAGATTTCCAGAGAAGAACTGAAGTCTTCAACAATTACTCAGCTGAGTTAACTGGCTTAACTGCTAACCTTCTAATAATTATGCTAATGCTATTGTTAAACTTGATCTGCAATCAAATCAGTGGTATTTTCTTTTCAAAAGCAGCCAGACCACATTACTAGTTTCTATAAACAATCGCTCCGTTTGGAAAACCATCTTATGCAGCTCCTGCCCTTCTTCAAAACATGTGAATGCTTGATTTTTTTTTTTAAAGGCCATATGATGAAGGTTGCCAAACAGCCAAACACAAGACAAGGGCTGTAGATACAGATTTCAAAACAAGGAAAAGGAAAAAAGTCCTAGCAAAAAAGCGAGAGAAAAACGGATTTGGCCGGGTACCTTTCGGTCGGGATTACCACTTTTACAACTGCGTCTTTTAAGGTCTGGTGAAGGAACAGGTTAACAGGCCAGAACAAGAAGACGAAAATGTCAGTCAATGGATTCACACAAAGATCAAAATGCAAGTTTACTCTTGAGAATGTTTGACTGTCAATTTTGAATGTGTACAAAATGTTTGAGAAAAATTGTGAGCAAAATGGGGTAACTTTTTTTTAACAGCAGAAGTACATTTTGCATGTGATTTACGTGTACGCTTCATGAAGAAAAAGGTACAGTTAAACATTACTTCCATTGTCCTTTTTAAAAAATGTGAATTTCAAAATATTTGATTCATTTTTTCCTTTGGAATCAGGTTTATACTTCTAACTGCTTCTAAGAATCTTAAAGTCACCCCAATTTGTTGTTTTGAATCATGTTGATGGATATAGGCAACCAGTAAACGGACTTAACTTAAACTTGAAATATATTTAAGCACGTAAAGAATGAAATGTAGTGAGGAAAAGAGCCTGTACTACCTTTTAACGATTTCACTTTATAAAAAATATGCACAGGAAAAGAAGTAAAAGCAACCTCTATAAGAATTCAACATGTCTGTCGTGTCGAAAATTCTTTAATAAATTCACTTCAACAGCGAGGAAAACATGAATTTTACAAAGCTTTTCATCTCTTAATTTACCGATATGAAAATATGGAAAAATAATGTTTCTCTGACTTTCACATGAAATTTAAGTGTGTGATCCCGTTAATACTATTTCAAACCTGCTTCAACTCCAACCAATTAAAGTCTCATCTTCTCTGTACGGTAAACTCCATGGAAAAGTTGTAATGAACGATAGTCCAATATTGAAATACCTTCAAAAGCTCTGGGTCCTCTTCCGTACTGAGCTGGCTGGGCTGAGGCACTCTGGTCTTCTTGTCCTTGTTCTGAGCATTGAAGGGCAGGCCAGAGGGGGGCGGGGGCATGGTCAGATCCAGCATAGCCTTAGGAATGTAGACAGGATTGGGCGGGATTGGCACTGCCTTACCCCAACCAAGCTTCATCTCGTAGTTCATCATCTCCACACCTAAAAGGCAAATTTCACAACTCAAAATGACAAAATAGTACTGCTGTGTTCTTGCATAGTCTTGCTTTATTTCAATACGGTTGAAATTTCGTTTTTCTCCCTTTTGACAGAAATTGACTACATTTGATTTAAACCTTCAACCTCGGAAATACTGTACACATACTACAAGTGAACCGTCTGGCCTTACTTACCATTTCTTGGTGTCATTATCTACAGCCCTGTAGTGTTATTTTCACTCTGTCTTCAGCATTAACGTGACGTTCAAAATGTTAGCAACACAAAACCATACACGCCAGTGCTCACCATTTAAGGCTTTGATGGCTCTCTCTGCATCCTTACGTGTCATGAAGGCCACAAAGCCACAGTTTCGGTTGCGGCTTCTTTCCTCATCTGTCCGTGGCCACATTATCTTGACGCTGGCCAGTGGACCATACTTACCAAACTCATCACACAACATCTCTTCATCCATCTGTGCCATTGTAAGGAAAAATATACAAGTAGTAGGTATCCCCCTTTTGCTAGTACTATTGAAAAGCATTAAAGTCTATGCCCAAATGATTTGGCTATGGCTTGATATTACACAACTCTATGGGAAGTGGCTGCAGCTACTACCATATACTAATGTGTAACTTTCAAGCCAAAGCCAAGTTATTTGGGCTCTGATTTTCTCAGGTACTTCAGGCTTGCTTATTTACAGGTTAGTAAGCCTGTTCGATATTCATTTCTTTTCATATCGCAATATCATGAAAAAATATCGCGATACCCGACATTATCGCGATGACGTCATTTTCCATTCATGAAATAAACACGACTGAAACCATCATGTCTCTAGAGCCACATAAAAAAAACCCAAAAAAACCCGAAGAATAGGCCTATTCATTATTTCTACATTTAGAACTCTTATATGCTGGTGGAAAGCAAATTTCAACATGGAAATTGTGGACATTAAATTATCATATGTCATATCATCATGTATGTTCACCCCATCAACTTAGTTTGTGTGCATGCGCTAAAATTCGGCAAAGTCGAGGTCACTTTCTTTAGCTTGTTAAAATGGCGACGCCAGCCAGGAAATGACGACACCAAAATCTGTCTGCGGAGATCTTCCACACTGTGTAAACGTTTGCTAAATTTATACCAGAGAAATATAATCAGACTTCAGATTTCATTTTGTGATGTGTTTCTCGTTAATCAAAAGTGACATTTGGGAGAAAATGGGGTGAAAATTGTATGTGTACGTTACATTTCTGAACGTAAAAAGGGTAATTTAAACTTGAAAATTTGAATTGTTCTCCAGTTTGTCCACACATGCTGCATATCCTGATAACCGAGTGTTTGAAAAAGGTTACCATGTTATGTTTATGCTATAGCGAATTTTCCTTTGTTAGTTTGATCAATTTCAATTTTGGCTCTCTGTCGACCAGTCGAACAGGCTTATTGGTTAGTGGTTTTGTACTACGGTAACATAACCTCTTAACCTGATCAGATTCCAAAAACAAGTAAGGGCCACCTGCTATTTAAAATATGCACAATCATTCTATGTCCATACCTTTGGGTTGATGCTACCCAAGAAGATGTTAGTTGTAGTTGGGTCTCCATAATCATGAGAACCGTATGAATAATCTTCCATACCAACTGCAAGAGAATGAAATGTACCAGGGATGAGCCAAGTAATTGATAAGAACGGCAACAAATGAACTCCTCTGTCACTCCAAGCCAAGATGCTCCTATGCTATTCATGAATTTGTTTAAAGATATATTGTCAGTTTGGTTTCATAAATCGCAGTCCCAGAAAATTCTTCCTGGCAAAGACTTCTTAAACTAACAGTCCCATGGCTGAGCATTGTAATCCATGAAATGCCCACCCTATTTAAGATTTAATAAGCAACTGTAAGTCTTTTCAAACTTCTCTTAAAGCACCTGGAACTCGAACGTCAGATGAGGATGAGTGTGATGATTCTCGCTGGCTGTCGATATCATGATGTCCCTTTTCTCTTTTCATACGATGACGTTCCTCTCTTGCTTGCTGTAATCTGTAAAGTGAAGGGAAACTCACACTGAGGCTGACTGGATCTGGCGGAACCCTAGAGCTTTTTCTAGTAATGCATGTATATTAATCTTTAAAACTCAAATAAACTCCTTTTTTTTACCCTTTTCTTATTGCTCTGTAGATAAAAATGGACCAAAAGCATACAAATCTAAATTATTGAACAATTTATGGCTTACACTTTGAGTTCCTCCTTGAAAAGTTCCAAGTTACTTTTTGATTTCTCCTTTTCCTTCTTCTTCTTTGAAAAATCCTGACAAAAAACAAAAACAACATTCAAATAATACCCTTGCTTTTCTTTTCAATGAAGCAACTTTGATGGCTTGAATGCAACTCAGTGACGACGTGCTCACAACTTGTAACTTACTGTCTTCTCCACTCTTTCTTTTTCTGCCCTGGCTTCTGCGGCTTCCTTCTCTTTCTGCCGACGAGTAAGTACAGACTCAGAGATCTTGGATGAGGGTTTGTATAACTTGCCAGCCTGATGGTCAGATCTTTCCTCTGGAATAAACCAAGTATCAATGCTTTTTTCATCTTGAAATCCAACTAAGGAGGGAGCCAAATGATACATTTAAAAATAGTTTATTAGGGTATTGAGTGTAAAAGTAAAAGTGATTTGGTAATTACACAAAGTAAAAAATTAAGGAAACCTGCTTATCCAAGGATATCCTAAGCCATATCACAATCACTTGGCTTTGGCTGAGTGTAACACACAAATCTATGGGAAACAGCTATGGATATTGATTTGGCAGTTATCAGCAAGTGGATTCTGTGGGAGCTTGTGTTATTTTGTGAAGTGAACTTTTAGGTTCACATACCTTTTGTTTCTGGATTTATTGTCGATCCTCGCACAAATGTTTTGCCGAGGTTGGATGTATCTTCAAATGAAGCTACAAACTCTTCAAACACCTTGGCTGCCTCTTTCTCTTGCGCCTGACAATGAAATTAAGGGAAGACAAACAGTAAAACAGATACCTTGTTTCAAAATTCATATAATCAAAACAAAAGAGAATACTGAATTAAAACCAGGATTAATTGGATCTGTTTAACAAAATTCATATTAAATACGAGAATTAACTTCGGCATTTTGAAAAAATGGATTTAACAGTGGTAATCACGGTAATCTGACTACTACCTAACTTGCTTATTTCAAAAACACTGGCGTTACATCTCGCTTCTTTGTTACAACACATTTGTGCATTTCCATACAGCAAAAACACAGAGGTTACCTTTTTCTTCTGCTCTTCCTCTGCTCTTTTGGACAGTTTCTTCCCAAGATTCATCTGTCCAACGCTGAAAGCCTTTAGTTTGTTTTGGGAAATGGTCTGAGGAAGATATTAAATTCACACATCACACAGGATGATGAGATTACTGATATTGTTAAAATCTTGTAAGTTGTTAAGTTTTGACAATGTTTGATGACTTAATCATGACTCCAAAATATTCAAATGAAAATAGGCCTAGGCTTACATGGCCTAGCCTAGGCACTGTGGACAACTAGCCCAGGTTGGATGTTGTCTTCATTTCATTACGACTGACGTCCAGGGTATAAAAGTTGTGTACAAAACAACCACAAAATTGGTTCTAATTTGATCTTGGTTTACCTAGTTGAAAAAACTAATTTACTAGTTTACAAGTTCTTTGTGGCCTTATCTATTCGTCTGGGGGGTTTAGGAATTTAAGAACGGACCATGGACTACAAAATCGAGGAAAATAAGCGTGAGGCAATGTTACATTTGTAGACGTAATTCATCAGTTCTCGAGTTTTAAAGTGTACGCATGTACAGGAATCCGAGCTGCGTGCACGCACTACACGTGCGCAATTTCCAGTGAAGGTCTGTCGCAAGCCTGCTACACAGAGGCCGTGACTGGTACCTGGCTTTAACCTGCCTGCCAATATGTTAAAAGAAAGTTCCCTTTTTTGTTGGGTCAGGGGCTTCAGACTGACCAATTAACCCTTTACAGGAATAAGTACAGGAATAAGTTCATTGACGATCTCTCTTTGATGTGTTTAACATGAAAGTATGAACATCAAATGCGGCATTCACATTACGTGCTATGAGTGTGTAAATGCAGCAAATATGAATCAGCCTTCAGTTTCGCTGGTTCCAGTCAACATGTAGCTTCGATGTGCGTGTACGCAGCTCGGTATCTCGTACGCGGAACAGTTGCTTGCGCGCACTTTACGAACTGCACTGGAGAACGGCTGAAAACAGTCCACAACAATGGCAAGAATTAACGTTATGTCTGACTTTCTTTGGTGACGAGTTGCACTTCTTATCCCACCAGCTGTGGAGTGAAATTGGCTCCTTGGAAAGGTAGAAGTGTTGAAAATATCAGTTCCAAAATTTTTCGCCTGATTTTGCACCCATAATGTAGTACAGTCAGGGTGTTCACCTCGACTAGCAGTGACTAGTAGGTCTATGTCATGTGATGATGTGGACAACTAACAGTAACAAAGTGGCATAATTTCTAAAAAACTAGGCCTACATTCATGCTGTTTTTTTTCAGTGAAACATAGCTCTATTCAAAGTTCAAAGAATATTCAAAGTTCATGCAGTGTCAGGCACGGACATTAACTTAAATTAAGGGCAAGGACCAAGGTACATGTAGGGGGCCTAGGCATACATGGAATTCATGAGCAGTTATTAATGGGGCGAAGTGGCATGTTCAGTACAGATGGAAAATCCACAGGTTTGGGGGCGATTCTAATGAATAGTGATACTCATCAAACGGCTTTTACATCTTCAATATTTCTGTTACAATTCAATAAACATTCTCCAAATCAGTCCAAATTACAGAGAATAGCCAGCTTTATCAAAATTTCCCCCCAAATGTGGCATACCTTCATGGACCCAGGCGCTATGCCCTCATTTCGCATTCCCCAAGGAAGTTTCTCCGCCATTTTCACCACTTTACAGAAATGGTCGATTAGAATACACTGGTTATCATCAACCCACAATCCCTTCAGTCAGCGCACAACCAAACCGACAGAGTACCAACTGTATCCGCGAGGCGTCGATCCACGTTTTTATTATCACAAGAGGGCGCTCGTAAAATTTCATTGGTAACCAACCACCCTTAGGAATTCTATATGATTTTGTCGCTTACCAGTGTTTAATTTTTTACCAAAAATTTTCGCGAACTTTTTTGTCTTCCCGCGAAAACCAAAGCAGGAGGTAAATATATCATTTTTGTACTTAAATTTAAAGTTTAAGGCAGGAATATGACAGAGTGTTGGGTAATTGATCAGAAATGAACAATGAGTTCCTCAGTTATGTGTTGAGGTTTTGATTTCTCTTCAAATTTCTGACCAAGATTGCTGTTTATATTCGGTCTAGACGTCTACGTTCATTATCGTCTGGCGTGTCTGAACGCCGATGAGTATGACCATATAGGCAGACAATGCAGACTTTTTCCCCAGAGCCGATGGGCCAAATTCTTCAGGCCTAATCAGGGTCACAAGCACAGTCCACTGATGTGACTTTGCACAGAGATTTTTTAGCATATTTGGGTTGGATTCATGTGCTAGGCTAATTGATTATCTTTGCAGGTTGATACCAGGTGCCTGAATTAGCTGGCATTCTTGTGTAGGCAGGTAGGCCTAGGCCCTAAACCCAGCTGAGGCCGTGCTGCGGAAGAATCAGAAGAGACAAATTATTTTTACGTTATGGACATCACACAGTAAGTGAAGTATACATATGTTACAGAAAGTGACGTTGTTTCACCAGAACCCCGTGAAATCTTAAAAACAAACATAGGCTAGGCCTTATTGATATAATTTGTGACTTTTTTCTTTCAGAGCTGACCACTCGGATGACAGTGACTTTGAAGATGGTCGGGGGAAAAGAAGACCCAAACATGATGGGGTTAGTTGTATGAAAGATACCCTACCCCACGTTTGATGATACTTTTTTGGGGGGGGGTGACTTTATAAAAAAAGAAAGCAAGATTGATGTAGGATTTGAGTTTATCAACCATTTGAAAAAGGTGATACTGTATCTATGAGAAATTGATGTAAAGATGTCAGTGACAATGTTTGTTTTATTTTCAGATTGGAAAGAAAAGTAAGAAGCATAAGAGTAAACATCGGACGGAATCGGAGATGGAGATGGTCGGTGAGCCAGTCACACTGTTTGAGATTGTCAGACAAGGCAAAGGGGCCCTCCAGGTTGGTTCAACCCATCATTGGTGTCCAACACCAAGTTTGCCTTTGCATGCTAATGTCTCACTGCCATAAAGTGGTGGTTGTTGTGTGTAGTTTTGCTCTGTATCATCAAAGTGCTGTTAGCTAATATTAAAAAATGTGCAGTGAATAGCAAATTAAAACCTTCCTGCACATTTTGGTGCTGTTGCACCATTTAGGCACCATTTCAAAATTCTTATCAGGTAGGTGTCGGACAGAACGGTCTGACCGATACATTTATGACCAGTTGGCTATCAGGTGAAGTGTTCTCAAGAGGCCAATTCTAACTGATAAATGCCTTCACATTGCATTACTCCCAAGGCTATGTGGTTTCAGTGGAGCAACACCCCCTCCATTATGCACTCAACAAAAGTCATTGTTATTATTTATTTACCGGTTGGATGGCCCAGTCTTATAGTCAACTGATGGGAATTTTGAAATGATTGCCTTATAGATTTTGAGACGATGACGCAATTTTTATTGAAAGATAATGTGATACTTTATAAAAATGTCACAACAATCTCGTTAATCCTAACCCTCCAAGGGTACTTGGCTAGAAACCCTCTCAGATGCATCGGACTGCATCATTTGTCAAAGTGGCTTGCCTGCCCAATGTAACAAGATCCAACAGGTTAACTCTCCCCAAGGCCAAACAGCCTAGGAGTCTGTGGTTGCCAGTCACCACAAGATCCAACAGTGGCATTGTTCAGTGGGACTAGCTCCAATTGTCTGAACCTGGCCAGTTTGTTAGGCTGCTGTTGATTGCCAAGTGCATCAACATGCATCAGACTTTTCCACCTGATTATCTGTGCTGCGCCTGGCAAGGATAGGGTTAGGGTGTGTATATGTCCTGATGTATTTCATAAATTCGCCATTTTAGAACTTATTTTGTTTCTAATACGTAGACTGTTGTCGATGAGTGGATCGAAGGCTACAAATCCAACCGAGACACTGCCCTCTTGGATCTCATCAACTTCTTCATTCAATGCTCAGGATGCAAGGGCACCGTTACCTTGGAGATGTATTCCAACATGGAGCATAGTGACATCATCAGACGCATGACCGAAGAATTTGATGAGGTTGGATGTCAGATTCGTGTTTGGTCCAATCTGATCCCTAAAAACTTTTTTGTAAACTTGTGCAGTTAAACATGAAAAAAAATTGACATAATTCAACCATCTTTCTAACATGTCTTATGACATTTTTCAGCAAACCTATGTTCCCCAAAATTCAAAACTACTGTAAAACTAGTCTAATTTTGGCTGATGTTCGATGCTTATGACTTATTATCTTATCTGTATACCACCTGTTGCATTTTCTCTTAACAGGAGAGTGGTGATTACCCACTGATAATCAACGGCCCCCTCTACAAGAAATTCCGCCAGAATTTCTGCGACTTTATCTCCGTCTTGGTCCGTCAGTGCCAGTACAGTATCCTGTATGATCAGTTTATGATGGATAACATCATCTCGTTACTGACAGGTCTGAGTGACTCCCAAGTCCGAGCCTTCAGACACACCAGCACGCTAGCAGGTACTTCATGAAAATCAGACTGGATTTTCTGTAGCCACCAATTAAGTGTAACAATGTTCATACCAGTTGTTGATTTTAGAGTACTTTATATACGTTCACTGTGAATTTTGATTAAACCTTGCATATTGTAACATTTCCTGTTTGCAGCCATGAAGCTGATGACCTCACTTGTTAACGTTGCCCTCAATCTGAGTGTCAACTTAGACAACACGCAACGGCAGCACGACACAGAGCGTGCCAAACAGACATCCAAGCGTGCTAGCGAGAGAATCGAGATGCTCTTGGCCAAGAGACAGGAAATCATTGAAAACACCGAAGAGGTCCAACAGATGATGAATAACATCTTCAAGGGGATCTTTGTCCACCGCTACCGGTAAGAAATCAGAGTTTAGCAGTTCAGGTTCTGAAAGACAGATTTATCCCAAATGAAGCCGTGTGCCTAACAATGGATTGATGTGTCTTCTTGACCTTTAGTGATACCCAACCAGAAATCCGCTCCATCTGCATGGGAGAGATTGGCCTGTGGATGAAAAACTACAGCGAGATGTTCCTGAGTGACAGTTACCTCAAATACATCGGCTGGACACTCCATGACAAGGTTTGCAACTTTTACTTTCCACCTTTCACCAAGATGCCCTTGTTTAAGTTCTACCCTTCACTAGGAAGCCCTTTTCCAAATAAGAGACAAAAAATCCAAAGGACAGGGCAGTTTGCTGATGCTTTAGTTGACTTTCAAGGGAAGATCATTTGTTGAATTGTATTTGAAATGTTACCATTTTTATCTCATTTTTATGGGATTTATCTCATCAGTACTGCTGAATGTTAGTATCAAATCCTGTCTTGATACAACTGTTTTACCCCTAGGTTGGCGACGTTAGGCTGAAGTGTCTTGCTGCTCTGCAGACTCTCTTTAGCATTACAGAACTTGTTCCCAAACTGGAGCTGTTTACTAATCGCTTCAAGGATCGCATCGTTTCCATGACACTGGACAAGGAGACAGAGGTTGCTGTCCATGCCATCAAACTCACCACACTTATTCTGAAGTGAGTCCTCCAACATTTTTTTGCCTCAGAATTTTCATTGAGGTTGACAGAGACCCTGGGAAATAGGCCAGTGTTAAGCATGATCACCTTTCAAAACTTTGTCAGGCTATCAAATGTTTAACTGGAAAAGACAAATTTGACTAACCATACTTCACATAAACATGTTTGCTTATCAGAAATTTATCTTTTTCTTTCAAGATACAACGATGAGATCCTTTCTGCTGAAGACTGTGAGAATGTCTACCAGCTAGTCTATGCCTCCAGCCGCTCTGTTGCCCAGGCAGCTGGGGAGTTCTTGAATGAGAGACTATTCAAGAGAGAGGACCCAGAAAGCAGTAAGGCCAAACGGACCAAGCGACGTAGTGCCAACGCTCCGCTCATCAAGGATCTGGTGCAGTTCTTCATAGAAAGCGAGGTTGGTGTTGTCACTTCTGCACAAGCTCTTTCCTTGTTCTTCGGAAAGAAGAAAATAATAGGACTAGGAAATATCAAAACTTGCCGATCTCACTTTTCCTAGTTTACTTCTCTTAAGGGACAAGTAACCTTGTTTGAAACCTTCCAGAATCTTCTGCTTGAAAACAATGGCACATTCTTTGTGTGTAGTTCTCTGTCAGTTAGCACCAAGTCCTATGTGTAATAATGACTGAATTCTGCTTTCCTTGATCTTTCAAAATCATGCAAACTTGTTGGATTTTGAAGGGTTTGGGTGATTAAAAGTAATCTTGTTTCTCCAGCTCCATGAGCATGCAGCTTACCTGGTGGATTCTCTGTGGGATATCAACGACATGGTTAGAGATTGGGATTGTATGACTGAGCTCTTGCTGGAGGAACCTGGACGAGGAGAGGAAGGTCAGTCCTTGCACCTGTCTGTTTGTCTGTTCATTATTTGCTTTGTTTGGTCAACAGTTTTACATCCTGTCCAAGATTCTTGTAGTTGATTGACTAGTCTGTAATTACATCTCTCTAATTCCTGCCATAGCTTTGGATGATCGCCAGGAGACGGCATTGATTGAGATCATGGTGAGTGCTGTCCGCCAAGCATCTCAGGGTCATCCACCAGTCGGTCGTGGTTCTGCCAAGAGGGTAAGGATTTAGAATGCCTCAAAGCTGCATTCCAATAAAGTTGCAGTGTCAATCTTTACAACTTGTCCCTCCTTGACTCATGTTGAGCCTTGCAATTGCAGGTGAAAAAAAGGAGGAATTTTATGCCAGAGTTGACTCTTTTTGCAAGCTGAAATTCAACACTTGAAGAGTGATATAATTTATGTATGTTAGTGCTTCTTTTGATTTGCAACTTATACTTCACTTTTAAAATCTTGGTTCTGAAATTCTATTCCTGCAAGGGCATGTTGTTCTCTACGAACAAATCATAGCGATCCCAGTAATTTACGTGTGACTTTTAACTTTGTGACTTTAGCAGCAGATGCTAACAAGTAAGGAGAAGAAGACAGTACAAGACGACAGGATGAAACTCACCGAACATTTCATTGTCAAGCTGCCGGAGCTCCTGTCCAAAGTTGGTTACATTTATTTTGTGCCTTGATTTGGGTAATCTGTATTTGAGATCAACATTGAAAAGAAATGTTGAAGCAGGATTCTGTCAGTTCTTACTAATCACCTGAGTAAATGACTACAGTCTTTTCCCATTAGATGCATGTATCAAGGTCAGCCATTTTGTCTGGTAACCAGAAGCTATTATTTTTTGCGTGTACAGTACAAGGTGGACTGGGACAAGGTTGCCAATCTGCTGGAGATTCCTCAGCATTTTGAGGTTGAGATTTATACCACTAGCCGTCTTGAGAAGCATCTGGATGCCCTGTTACGAGAGATGAAGGAGATTGTAGAGAGACATACTGAAAGTGAGGTAAAGGAAAACTACCAAACAATGAGTTCCTAATCAATTCATTGAAATTCTAACTTGGCCACCCAACTTTACATGGGTATGTGATTGGTTCTGGTCGTTACTTTATATGGTTTCGTACTCATTTGCTGCTTGCGTGTTTACTTATTGTGTGCCATACGTATTTGGGGATTATTCGCTCCGAACGGAACAAAAGAGGACCTGTTTGTTGCTACTCACCGCATAGGTGCGCATTTATGATGGAGAACAATAGCATGTTTGACGCGGAGCACGCTGAGTATGCGTAACACATTTATTCCTTAATGTATGGTTTTTGCGTACACGCAGAACGCGTGCAAGAACCCGCTTGGAAAACTTACTACCACCTGTCTTTCTTTTACCGCTTGGGGGTGCACTTCAACTCAGGGCGTATACTCACTTGGTCTTCTGCCCAGTTCCTTGAGAATGCATTAATGTGATTCAAACTGAAGTTGTCAAATCTTTAAAAAGTAAGGAAAAGAAGCCCTACCTCAAATCCTCCTATAAAGTTGGTTGTTTTCTACGCAGGTTCTGAATGCGTGTTCCAAGACCTATGAATGCCTGATGCGAGAGCAGTATAGCATTACTCCCAAGGTTGATGTTGCTCGCAGCACGCTTCTTGATAGCATCGCTGAGCGCTTCCGTCTCAGCTATGATGTGTTCCAAACCGTAAGAATGTTTTGTCTGTGAGGATTTATTCATATCCAGCTATTCAAACTGACCCATGAGTTGAAAAACTGCTCGGGAAAAAAATTGTAGTGACTGAAACAGTAGCAAGGTGGTATATGACAAACTGATGGCTGCTTGAAACTATATCCAACTTTGGTACAGGGCAATTGACCTACAGTATTATATGACTAGGTCAAGTACTTGTTTTACTACCTGACGTACCATGTTAACCAGTTAAGGTTAACCAGTTAAGGATAATCAGTTAAGGTTAACCAGTTAAGGATAATCAGTTAAGGTTAACCAGTTAAGGATAATCAGTTAAGGTTAACCAGTTAAGGTTAACCAGCAAAGGTCTGTGATAACTAATTAAAAGATGCATGTTAAGATGCTCTTGTACCTTGGTAACCAGCTAAGGTATTATGGTAGGAAGTTTGTCTTAGTTTTCGTTATCTGTCTGTTTCTTGTTCTTTTAGATGAATCAGCCCAGCGAGGATGAGATATACGCACTTTCCTCAAGCATCAAGAGGATTACTGCCTTTTTCGTGTACGTAGTTTTTATGATGATCCCTCATTTTCAGGAAACACATTTCTTGTGAACAATCAATTTGAGCTTTATAATACAAAGAAAAAAAGTTTCCCTTGAACCATTGTACAGCACATTTTCTTAGAACTTGTTTGGATTTTTTTTAGCTTGCAAAGTAGTATTTATCGTTTCTGCCAAAAAATGTTTAACCCTTGCCATGCCAAACCCAGCGAGATTCTGGGATTTCTACTGCACCTGGAGGATGGGGTAAAATGACTTCAAGAAAACAGTTGAAATTTCATATGACGTGTTTCTTCTTGTTTGTGTGGATTTGACAGCTGTCATGACTTGACCCCCTGGCAACTCTTTGACATGCTTTTTGGTCTTGTCAAGAAGTCCACTGAACGAGGAGACCTGCCAGAGTCAATCTTTACCAACGCCATTGCATGCACCCACTACTCGCTGCTCTGGGACCTGACTAGACTCAACGAACACAACCCTGAGAAGGTAAAGATAAGAGATGCCCACCTTTGCTTACTAAAGTCACTTTCCACCTGAAGTCATTTCACTGTTCATTATTCAGTGGCACTTGAAAGAAATACATGGACACTTTGATGGTCTGTGATAAAAATATACATGCTTCAGATACTTCTGATCACATATTTGTATTGGATAAGATTAACAAAAGACAATGTTTCTGACTTTTTGCAGTCACTGAGTTGATTTTGAAATAAGTTTATAAATTGTAACGATAAGCATTTTGGTAAGTACCCTGTTGACTTTCCAATGCTCCAGGCTGATATGCTGAAATTACGGAAGCGTACCAGCGAAATCGTCCGCACCTGCTCCAAACTTCTCCTGGATGGCAGTGATGGTATCAGGGAAGAAGGTTTCATTACTATCTGTGATCTCCTGATTGTCTTTGGCAAGCAGATAGCTGCCAATGCTGTCCTGGCACCACTCATCTATGATCCCAACGCCAATCTGCAGAACATGCTGTCAGATTTTGTCCAGGAGCATGTGTTCATCGAAGAAGAGGAGGACGGTGAGAGGCAATTAACGATAACTTTCATACACGAAGAATGGGACACATTAAGAAGTGAGGTCATTCCATAAATCTGGGCTCTCATTTATTTAACATCCCTTTCAAATCAGATTTCTGATATTTTACGTTTAGAACACATTCTTTAATTTCCACGAGTGATTAAAGTAATGCAAATGATCTGCCAACTAAATAAAACTAGTTGGAAGTCAATTATTCCATGTCAAATTACTCTGGTCAGGTGCAACAATGACAGAAAAAGTCAAGTTGGATCTCAAATTTCTAGAATTACCCAGCTGCAAGTGACATGAGATAACTCCTCATTTCTTGACCTACAGTGCTTGGTTGTATATCATATGTTTTCCAGGACATTAGCTGGAAGTGTGCAAGTTTAGTTCTGACGGATCTAGCTTTTTTGTTGTCTTCATTAGACGATGATGAAGAAGGAGACGATTCCCACAAGATTGAGATCCTACATAAGAGACGCAATCTCCTTGCATCCTTCTGTAAGCTCATCGTCTTCAATGTTATTGAGATGCGAAATGCTGCTGGCATCTTCAAACACTACATGAAGGTAAAAAAAAGGAACAATTTATCCCTTAGTTTGACATCTGTCTGAGATGTTACCTTGCATAAAGTCGTCGCAACCAAGAAGTGAAGAATTAAAGTGAGATGGAGCAAAGGGAAGTCATAAGAAAATTCCAAATAGAAGAATCAAAGACTGCCCAAGTCTTAAGCAAAACTAAAACGACAATTGAGAGTTATTACGTGCATGATGTGTGGAGGTTGCAGCCATTTTATTGGACAATTCCTGTCCTATCTTTGGCAGTATTACAATGACTATGGAGACATCATCAAGATGACCCTGGCCAAATCAAGAGAGAATAACAAGATTGCCTGTGCTCAAACCTTGGGCCTCAGTCTTACACAGGTATGTTAACTCTTAGAATGTTGCATGAATCGGTTGAAATAAATGGTCAAGTATGGAGCAGGTAGTATGAAGATTCACTTTATATAATGCATTTGAAAATCAGCTTACACCATCTGTTGATAAATCTTAATCCAAGAAATTGAAAGTAGTCAAATCCTCCTTAAACTTCGATTCTGTTGGTTTGTGTTCTTGCAGCTGTTCCGAGATGTGAAGAGTGAGGAGGGGTATGATGAGAGTCGCACATCTGCCCAGCTGACTGCTATCAAAGAGCTAGCTCGGAGATTCTCACTCACCTTTGGCCTAGATCAGATCAAGACGAGAGATGCTGTGGCTGCACTCCATAAGTAAGTCTTAGCAAGCAGTCTGCCTTCACCATATATCATATACCACTCGGGCTGACCTTCTGACATCGCCACACCTCTTTAAAGATAACACCTGACTCACCCTTGTCTCTCTTCATCCTAGGGAGGGCATTCACTTCAGCCTTACCCCCATGGAAGACACTAACAACCCTGAGGGTCCGCCACCTAACATTGGTTACCTGGAGATCCTGGCAGAGTTCACCACTAAACTCATGAAGATGGACAAGAAGACAGTGTAAGTTCTTACTCCCTGACCTCTGTTGTAAATATTTACTATTGACCTTATTTTTCCAAGCCAAAGTGGACAAATCTGTATCTAATAGCTTATCGGACCTTGATAAATGCAAGACTACAAGCTGATGGCGTCAGAGTCCTTTGTCTTGTTTCACTCAATCTGTGCCATGTCGTCACCATTTTCACAAAGAGACAAAATAGCCCCAAATCACAATTTTTTCAAATTTTTCGTTTTTTAGCAAAATCAACTAGGTAATGTGATGCCTACCGCATGGTATAATCATTTTTACCAAATCTGCTGAGATCAGCCAACTTCCGATAATCTCCATAGGGCAAACTTAAACCACAACATATTTTTGTTGTTTCGTGAAGAGACAAAGTTGTCTCTCCGGTGAGACTTTGTCTCTTAGTGAATACGATGACGATTTGAAGGCATCAGTTGAAGGAAGGGGCCACTCACATGCCTCTGGGATGCCAACTGTTACTATCTTTGCATTTCATGGAATCCATACAGTTTGCCTTTGATAATCCTGATAACGTTAAAGGTAAATACGACAATCACAATGTTCTTGTGCCTTTGGACTTGACTCAGGTTAACGTACCTGGAGAAGAACCTAAAGGAAGGCATGTTAGCCAGGGAGGAGGCAGAATGGGGACCACTGCGCATATACCGCAACAGTCTGCTACAGGATGCACCGGGAGGAGAACAAACCAGCAAAGCACACAAACATATGAAGAAACATCGCAAAGGAGGCATGAAACGCAAACTGGCTATGCAGGGGGGTAAGGCACAGACAGTCCAGTCTTTGAAATGTTCATTTATTGCTGATGGGTGTGAGAGGGGATGAGGCCTTGAGGATGGAGATGGTGGTAGGGGCTAGAATTGGAAACTATACTTGCAAGGGTCAAGTAATAAACAGTTCTGTCTAAGGAAACTTGGATCAAGTGTTGGATTGGTGGGTAAGGGATTTCAATAATGGGAACTGTAATTTACAGAGAGCAAGTTGAGAGGGGTCTCATGGTAAGGAAAAGACTGAGTAGGGGAACTTAAACTGTCTTCCTAAGACATGAAATTGTTTTTCTTATGGGCAGCGGAAGAAGGAAACGAGAGTCACTGGATGTCCAAGCAACATCACATGGTGGGGCATCACGGTATGATGAAGCGCCCTCGCATGGAAGAAGAAATCTCATCTACACAGGGCTCGGAGCGTGACTTTGAGTAAGTAGGAACTTGTTAATGCATTGTGGAGGTAACTTTCCGCAGTTTTATTTAACTTTAATAATAAACCTGAAAATCCTCCAGATGTCTGAAACAGTGTTGCTACCCTGTTCACTGATACTCCCACATAACTGGTACTCTGATAATTTTTTTGAGTAAAAATCTTTTTTAAAAGATGCTTGATGAAAAAGAAAATGTGCGAGGAATGCACGAGATGGATGAAGTATCTCGGGAGTTTAAAATGAAATATATAATTGTCTTTCTTATCTTTGCATAAACATCCTGACGTCTTTGTTGCTTGTAGAGAGGCAGATTATTCTATGGTATATGCCTTAGTCAAGATGGCATGGTCTGTGGTTTTTAGCTCTTGTGTAAATTGATATGAGCCTTCCACATGAATATTCTGCCAGAGGTGAACCAGTTTCCCAGTCATCCACAGTGTCCTGGTTACGCAGCCAATCCAAGAGCAAAAAACGAGCCCGAAACACCCGGAGTTACTCAGGAGTAGCCTTCCGCACAAGATCGGGGGCCAGGTAGTCTGCCCAAGAAACTCACCAGAAACTCAATTTCACTTCAAAGTTCTGAGTTCGGAATTGTTTTTCTTGGGTCACTTTTGACTCTGAAGCTAACTTCTGAATCACAAATTGTCAATTCAGTAACAACTGCGAATTCTGTAAAAGTGTTTTTTGTTGATGTTCACAGTTTTTTTATTAGTTATCACATGAGAGTGAGTGGAACACGGAATAATGTAGTCCATCTGTGTCCCTTGTGATATACGGGCCACGGACACACTACTTTATCCTGTGTTCCATTAATGTGAGCGTGATAACAAATTTATCTTCAAGCATACTTGATGTGTAGTGAAGATGGTAAAGGGCCCTTTGCACCCTTTACATCAAAAAAGAAGACGACCAAAGGTATCATACATGCGCACAGCAAAAACAGTAACACCGATGTACCACAATTCTGTAATTTTATCTTGTGAGCTTTGGAATTGTTTATGTTTAAGCTTATTTCAGTAGCAATAACAACAGGGCTTATGCTAAGAATGGAAATTGTTAAAATTGTACGTGCATTTAAACACAGGTGACGATCAGCATGGGCAAACAGACCACTTTAAGTTTATAGTGACGCAGATGTGCATAATGTGGAAATAGCATAGTGCGTTGAGTTAAAACAGCGCATTACATGGGGTTTGACATAGACCGTGCAATCTACTTATAAGTCACACTGTTTGTTGCCATGGATCGACCAATCAAAATTGAGAATTCAAGTCTGCCTGAAGATAGGATTTGTAGCCACTTCTGATCAAGGGGAACCATTGTAGTCATCTCTAAAACCTTAAGACTTCATCCGAATCTGTTGTCTAGAGCTAGGTCTAGGTCTTCCCTCCATTGGAAATGTGCGGAGACAATAGACCTAGCCGTAGACCTGGAAGCCTGTTTCGGACACGGCTCGAGATTTGTCTCCAAACATCAGTTCTTAGTTGTGGATGTCCAATTGCATGTCTCTGATTCTCGAGAATCCAGTTTGATGGGAGACGCATTTACAAAATTTAATTCTGTTAATTAATCAATTAATTTTGATGCAGTCCCATTTGATTCAAACATTAATAGGCAAACAGATACTTTAACTCTAAAGCTGGAAATGAACTGATGTCCCAGGAATGGTCCTTGTTAGCTTGTTTGATTACAATGTGGTAGTGTTAGTGTTAGACATGTGGATAAATGACGAACTTGCCTTTGCGTTTGAGTCGGTGTACAGACCAACTGAATATAGCATAACAGCATTCCTAACCATACTCATTTCCATAAAACACAAACACTGCACCAACGCTGACTGAGATTGTGCTTCAGATCCAGAAGAAAAACCTCTCACTTTCACCTGTTCAATTTCACTGGGTTCCATAACAAAACCCAAAGGGAGTTAATGTTCCTGTCACTGCGCTTGTTTTCAGAGATTTTGCCCCTTTTGTTCCATCGTCTCACCCATCCTTCATTGTTCCTAACCCTTTCCCACCTCGTCACAAACTAACTGATTATTTCAACCCTACTTTTTGCACATCTCATTATTTCTTTTTTCATCCGTAGTTTTGCCAGTCATTGGACACACAGGTACTCATTATATTCCTTTCCCTGTTGAAGTATTTCTTGTTTACACGTGTTCATAATTTATGTGTACCTTTCTTGGGAGACTTCATTCACCTTTTAATTAGTGTCATTTAATTTGTTTGTGTTACAACCATCTGTGCTATTTTTGGTTTTTGTTGATTTTTTTAAAACTCCTTTTATGGTTTGGGAGTTGGTGGGTATCGCAACTGATTATATCAAATCATGTCCTATTTCTTTTTTGAAATTTATGACGCCATTCTTTTTTGTCTACTTATTATGAGCACACCATAATTTCCCATGAAATTTTAACTTAGTTAAGTGTCAGTAGTTGCTTTGGAAAAATCTTTTCATATTACAGTAACCTCATTTTAGCGACAGGATTATGTCTTGGACAATTTTTATTGAGGGTGTCAAAAGATAAGGCTGATCATGAGAATGGCTCAAGAAATTTCTACAAACTTGACATGGCGTAAACATAACTTTGGAAATGCCACTTGTTCTAAAATTGAGACATTTAGTACTATTTCCATTGGTCTTGATGCCTTCATCTGACAGACTTCAGTAGGTTTGTTGTTTCACTCAACAGGCATCCTCATCATCATCACGTCGAAGAGGAAGATGAAGATGAAGAGGAGGAAGAGGAGGAAGACGAAGACGATGAAGAAGATGATGAAGATCAAGAGGATGATTTCCAAGAGGGACAGGCCATGCAAGTACTTGTAAGTAACTTGTCTAAGTCGGATCATCTGGACCTCATTTCTGTGGACATTGAAGTCCTAACATTGCATTTTGTAAGAGTGGTTAGTAGATGGAGACAGAAATTACGTCACATTGGTGATGCCCACGGATGCATATTGTTGCTAATCTGTATCTAATCTGACATGAAAAGTTATCAGCTGTCTTACCAGATAATGCTTCATTTTGAAAAGTCAGTAGCTTATGTCTAGAACTAGGTAGATTAGTTTGTGTTCATTTGTCTGTTCCAAGGTGGAGAGGCATTTTAGAACCCAGAATATACGAACTTATTACATTTTTATTGAAGATTTTGAGAGGTAGGCTAACTTTGTGAATATCTTGTCATCTGTTCAGAAGACTAGGGCTGAGAGCACCCCCGTGCAAAGTAACCTAGTCCAAGATCAAAAGAAAGTTAATATAAGACATGCCCCACCACGGAACAAACCACCAGTAATTGTGGGGGTGATGGATAAATCAGTTGAAGATGATGAAGATGAGCCAGAAACTAGACAACCATCGAAAAAATGGATAAGAATGCAGGGAAACAAGGGAAAAAAGTCTGCGAGTCAAAACCCAAACAGGCGGAGGAGAAAAGTAATCCTGCCAGATCTGTTTGAAGAAGAGCCTCCAGATATACAAGATGAATCCTCTGTAGGTCACAGGTTATGAGGTTACAGTTCAGAGTTCGAAGTTGACAATTTGTGTTTGGGTGCTCAGCTACTTGTGTTTATGGGCATAATAGATTTTGGTTGGTTGTTCGGAAATCTTGTTTGTAGATTGTCTGTAGGATCTCATGTGTTAGCAGAGTTGCAACCTAATTTCAGTTGTTTATTAACCCTAACCTGGCAGGGTATAGGAAGAACTCATTTAAATCAGAGGTTTTGGGAAGTATTGTGTGGGTTTACCTGTTACAGTTTTTCTTCTCAGCCTGTTCTTTGTTCTTTGCACGCTTCATTCTTCCTCATTTTTTGAATTTTCTTTCATCTTTTGATATATAAATTTACAGAATCAGTTCCAAAATTTGCAGTGTTCAGATATTTGAAAATAAAGTTTAAAAATTGTTTTTTTTCTCTTTAAAATGAGTATGCTGCATTTACAAATTCTTTTAAACTGTTCTTATATTTTACAGTTGCAGTTTCACAAGTTTGACATAAATTGTTCAATGATTTAGTTCTGATTTATTAGAACTTATGTTTACATTATTTATGATGTGTTTTGAATTTTGACTCTGTGTATTCTTATCAGATTAATGATGCTTTATTTCATCATTTATCATTTTTTCTTATAGGAAGAGATGCAGATGGGCCCATTCTGATGATGTTGCTTCTCTACTTTCTGATCATGAGTCATCGTCAATCAAAAACAAGACCGTCTCCTCCAATCAGGGAATGAGGCAGACCAGTTTAATCAATTGTTGATTCGTTTTCTTTTAGTACTTTTTGATTTTATTTAAAGTTTATGCCATGCGTACAAGAAGCTAAATTGTTTACCTTGGTTTTCCAGTCATAGAATGTAAATAGAATTTGTCAAGTCAGACGTCATGGTAAAATGCCCAACATTTTATTATCTGATAAATCTTGAAGTGCTTTTGCAAAGCATTTTCAGCCCTTTAAAAGAGTTCCCAAGGCTCCAATTGATCCCATTTCTAGTATTCAAACTGCTTGTTCATGTCTGTGATTACGTAAATGGTGAAAGCATTGACACGCATTTTGATTTTAACACCAGATATGAAAAAAACAATTGAACCAGAATTTGTTGTTCCTTTTTGGTACACTGTGTAAATACATATTGTTTTAGCAATTCATTTTCATTAAGCTTTCCTTAAAAGTGTGGAGATTGCTTGGGTACCTTTAAATGTTGGTTTATAGATTGTTATGTCCAACATGTTGTTTTAAATTATTCCAGTTTTAACATGTATCTGAAAATTGTTCTCCTAATGTGCACTGTATCCTGAATTTGTTGATGTGTTTCTGTTTTAAACTTGTTTGTAACTGTAAATAATTGACTTTGTCCCGGACACATTCCTCATGGTACGGTTGGAATTTGGATAAAATTATGCCAGTTTGGTCACAGTCGTTGCCGAGTCAGAAATTATTGTTGGCAACTCATGCTCATTAGAAATAAAGATGTAAAAAGTGCCCCAGACAAACTTGCCCTTGACTTTCATTTATTGTGTTGTGACCTGTGCTAATCTGACAGTCCCTCGGGCAGGCAGTTTGCTGTCATGTGACAAGTGCAGAAAAATATAAAGTTACAGTGAGGTCGGTGGAAAGTAATGCCATTTTAATGCCCTTGTGACCCCATTACAGTTTCACACTAAGACCACGGCACCTACATAGGGGCATTTCGTAAAAACACTATTATAGCTATTCAAATTATCTTGCATAAGATAAACTATAAAGACAGAGACAACACTAACACCTGATAACTACTTGTCAACATAACCACAAATCAAGATATAATTGTAAGGCACAGGGACTTGTTACATCTAGGTTAATGTGCCACATCTTAGTGTTAATGGTTTATCAGTTGATGTTTAGAGTGGTGTTTATTTGTCATTGACAACTGCACAAAGCATTTTTGGTAGACATACCAGTACTTAAAAAAAAGATATCCTTATACTGCATAAACTGACTACACTATGGCGACACCACACCATGAGACCCAGAAAATTTACAAACTGATACCACAAATACTTTGCTGCATATGGTAAAATTAAATTTAAAGTAACAAAATTCAGAGATTAATTTTGAAAAGTATATTTATGATGACCTATTGGTACTGTGCAAAATTTACAAAAATAATTGTATCATCCCTGAAAGTTGAAGAATTGATGGCCGTTAGGGTACGTCACACTAATACACGATCCTCTACTATTTAATAAGATAAATACCAAAGACATGAAAACGATTGTAGTGTTCACATATTTTGGTCTACCACACAAAAGCCTGAAGGCAGTGGTACACAGGGAGACGGGCTTCTTTTTTATCGAAAAACAACATTATATAAAACATCTGATACTAGTAGCTCTCATATACAGTTTCCTGACGATGGACAAAGTATACTGTCCGAAACGTTAAGTATCCTCCATTTCTTTTCAGAACCACACATACTATGAAAAGCTTCAAAGCTCAGCCCTCATATAACCATAAATCCCAGTTCACTGCGGCACACCTTGAGGGAGATTTGAGCATCATGAACTCTTTTGGGGGATGATTTCTGGTCTGAGCACCCCCCCTCCCACAGCAAACCCCACATTCACAACTAGCTGAAGGTAGATAAACTTGGATTTAGTTTACATATCTAGTGGTAATACTCTAAGACAAAGATACTAAAATGTTAACCTTTAAGAAGAACTAGATCTAAACATTCATTAATAGGTACTATGAAAGAAAAATTGGGCATAAACTCTATAGTTTGGAGACATATCTTCAGCAACATCGTATGTTTTGACTTCAGGATGTAATGGCCAAGGCTGAACAAATACAAAACACTGACTGTTTTTCTCCTTGGAGATTTTATTCTCTTGAGAAATTGGACAGAAGCTTCAGGCATCCCAACTACTCTTATTCATCCAGACTTCCTTTGTTATGCTTCGCAGCAGCAAGCATACCACTAAAGAGAGAGTTTGGATCACCTTGCAGCACATCTGGTGTGTCAAACTCAGCAATCTAGGGGGAAAAATATCCCAAATATTCAAATTAATCACCCTGAGTCCCATAGCACGTCTAATTGAAGTTGGGCTGAATGAAAAATGCACGGAAAGAGAAAATTTAGTTTTCAGTGACCAACAGAAATTGGGCATGTAAAATACATTTTGCTGAATTCGTGGAGATGTGATATATGAATCAGTAGACAACCTTGTGCTTATTCCTTCAAAATCATACAAAACCAGCTACTGGATTTTGTTAGATAGAAATAGTTAAGTCTTTACCTCCCCGCTGTCCATGAGCATGATTTTATCACAATCCAAGATGGTGTTGAGTCTATGAGCTATTATGAGCATAGTGCAATCTTTGAAGGCCTCACGTATCGTCTGTTGTATTAAACTATCTGTCTCCGTGTCTATGGCAGCCGTGGCCTCGTCCATTAACAACACCTTCAGTTTGGGGTGGAAAAGTGAAACAAAATGTGAATTGTAGCTGCACATGTAGTAACTGATATGGATGTAA